>JAUMHH010200633.1:0-10116 GCA_032359455.1 Chlamys rubida | reverse complement strand
GATATTTCCGCGGGGATGATATTTTCGCGATTTCGCGGGTCAATAACTTGATCGCGAAAATATGATCCGCAGAATAAATTACAAGCGTCAAAATGAGCCACTGTTTTAAACTGCATTACCATAATGTCGTCATGAAAAAGTGCACATGTGGCTGTAACGACTCATTAACATTTTTTGAATGTGATTTATTTAGCAAAAGATACTTAATTGTTTTGGCTAAATAATCTGTAATAAAGCGTATTCTTTTGACTATTTGACACTTTATATGCCGAGTGTCCAGATACTGTGCTCAAACACCGCGTAAATATAGTTCCATCACATGTCTAGATCGCGAAATTATAATCCGTGTAATTTTGGGTCAAAATTGTGAAAGTGCAATAAGGTCGTTATAGACTCATGATCAGCAGTATAAACACACTGAACCTGTACCTTGATATCAGCATGTGTACTCAACGCACCAAGATCGTCTGAACTCAAGTGGCGATATCAGCCTCATGACGTTTGAAAATTTGTTAGCTTAACAATCCTAAACACTCATCTCAAAACACGTTTCCTGGTCTCTGACAAAATTTTGTATTTATAGAATGCTTAGTAGAAACGTTCAAGTCAAATTTATTAGTCAAATTTGAATAATTTGAATAACAAAATAATTAATATTTGTGAAATTAATATTGATTGACGTTTTATTAGAAGGTAACTATTCATTAATTTTTCTCCGTGCCTGTGTCAACTGCATTCTGGACAGGTGACTATATATGACATACACATGTGATCACAAATTCTGTTACGGTTGGAATATTTTGATGCGAAACAGGATACTTATGATTTCTTAGAGAGGTACGTATTAAGCATAACCTACTTGTGTAAAAGGAGAAATAAATATGAACCTAACATAATGCTTTAATATGAAGAGAAATTGATTTGAAAATTTCGCTGACAATAATTGATTTTGTACATACTACCCACCGCGAATTCTCCCACACAAATCTTAATGTAAATATATGTGCAACATATTAAATATATAATTTTCTTATAAAAGACTTAAAACGAGTTTGTTCATTATAGCTACTTTGTATAACAATTTTAATTGGTTATAATCGATTTCTGGTTTTTGATCAATTCTTAATTGTATTGTGTCGGGTTTTTGATAAATTCTCCGTGGTATTGTATCGGATTTGTGATAAATTCTCCGTTGTATTGTGTCGGGTTTGTGATAAATTCTCCGTTGTATTGTATCGGGTTTTTTTGGATAAAATGACATACATTCTGTATATACCTTCTGGATAAATTTGATCACAATAACGTAGCACTATAAGATAATTGTTTAAATATGTTATCAATATCGTGGACAAAAAAGCTACCGTAGCACTGAATTAAAATACAGTAAAACCTCCATATAATGTCACTCGTTTATATATACAGTAAAACCTCCATATAACGTCACTCGTTTATATATACAGTAAAACCTCCATATAATGTCACTCGTTTATATATACAGTAAAACCTCCATATAATGTCACTCGTTTCATTTGCCACCACACATACCGTCAGAAAGTTTAAGGTGTTTTTTCACTTTCTCCCTAAGAATGCCTTTTTACGTTTCCCTCATTACATCGTAGAACCCCGTTATAACGCCAACAGTTCTCTGGACAAATGGTGGTAGTATAACGAGGCCAAACCTTCCGGATTTACTACACATTAGGTAGGGGATTCCTTGTAGGAGAAACATACACAAAATTCATTGTATCCTAAGTGCAAATTGTAAAATGGTAAATTCAGTAATGTATTTTGAATTATGTTTTACTAAAATAAGCGAACATTTAATTTAGTCGGATTATATTATGGAAAAAATACCCTCGCAACAGTAATTTTGAATTAACACTATTATGGGCATATAGAATAAAGTATACACAATTCGTAAAATAATCTCATAATTCAGATATAAAATACGACTTTGTATCTTATACCGTACAGCAAGATATTTCCGCGGGGATGATATTTTCGCGATTTCGCGGGTCAATAACTTGATCGCGAAAATATGATCCGCAGAATAACATTACAAGCGTCAAAATGAGCCACTGTTTTAAACTACATTACCATAATGTCGTCATGAAAAAGTGCACATGTGGCTTTAACATTTTTTGAATGTGAATTATTTAGCAAAATATACTTAATTGTTTTGGCTAAATAATCTGTAATAAAGCGTATTCATTTGACTATTTGACACTTTATATGCCGAGTGTCCCGTCTCTTTGCTAAAACACCGCGTAAATATAGTTCCTTCTCATGTATAGATCGCAAAATTATAATCCGTGTAATATTGGGTCAAAATTGCGAAAGTGCAATAGGTCGTTATAGACTCAGCAGTATAAACACACTGAACCTGTACCTTGATATCAGCATGTGAACTCAACGCACCACGATCGTCTGAACTCAAGTGGCGATATCAGCCTCATGACGTTTGAAACTTTGTTAGCTTAACAATCCTAACCACTCATCTCAAAACACGTTTCCTGGTCTCTGACAAATTTTTTATTAGTAGAATGCTTCGTATAAACGTTCAAGTCAAATTTATTAGTCTAATTTTCTTAATTTGAATGACAAAATAAGTAATATTTGTGAAATTAATATTGATTGACGCTTTATTAGAAGGTAACTATTCATTAATTTTTCTCCATGCCTGTGTCAACTACAATCTGGACAGGTGATCACATATGACCTACACATGTGATCACAAATTATGTTTGGTTGGAATATTTTGATGCGAAACAGGATACTAATGATTTCTTAGAGAGGTACGTATTAAGCATAAATTAAACCTAACATAATGCTTTAATATGAAGAGAAATTAATTTGAAAACTTCGCTGACAATATTGATTCTGTACACCGCGAATTCTCCCACACAAATCTTAATGTAAATATATGTACAACATGTAAAATATCTAACTTTCTTATAAAATACTTATTGGGTTTGTTCATTATAGCTAGTTTGTATAATAATTTTAACTGGTTATAATCGATTTCAGGTTTTTAATAAGTTCTTCGTTGTGTTTTATAGGGTTTTTGATAAGAAATAAATGATCTCTTGTTCTCAAAAATTGTAAATATAACATTTTTTAGGCACATTGTCCCATTGACATATCTCTACATATGCTTCTAAACACATATTGACTCAAACATTTGACTTTAGTATCACTGATGTGTACTACATGGACGAAATGGCCATACGATGTAGTAAATATTGGCTTTGTTTTTCTACATTGACTTAAATAACGTTTAAAAAGGTGTTTCCTGACGTCATGTTTCTAGTGATTATTTTAAATCGTTGGAAATCGATTTTTTTAGATATTCGTGTTAACTTGTTTGGGATTACTTTGGACAACTCGAGGTCATTTGATTTAGATGAGGTAAGAAGTGAGATTCATTTCGTTCACATTTACATACCATGGGACTGACTGCAAATAAGAAAGGTAGATACATATACTGGCTTTCACACTTAAATAATATATATATAATGTAACTTAAACTTTGTAGGGCAAGACATCAAGACGAAATCGGCACTGTCGTCATCTCGACCGATAATGGAAAGTAAGTAAACTGATTTTTTGTTATACATCAACACTATCATCAATTTTATCAGTCATAATACACTGTAACTTTCCTTTGCTCAGTAGTAACATATAAACGCCCCAGTAGATGGAGTTTTCTAGACTAGGATATATTGTATCCGTGGATATAGGGCTTTGGCAACCAGCCAATATCATTCTCAACTCCCTGGGGAGCATACAGCCGGTGCTGCCATTTCGGAGCTCACAGCAAGCATTCAATAATCCTAGCACTGCCCAACTAGGTACTCCTTTACAGCCGAGTAGACTGGAACAAGCGGAGTAAAGTATCTTGCTTAAATATACAACACAGTGCCGTGACATGACTCGAACCCGCAACCCTTGGGTCACGAGCCCGGCGTCCTACCACTAGACAACTGTGCCTCCTACATCTCTGTACACTGCTTACACACACTTCAGGCCAGGTGAGCTAGACACGGAGCCGCTGTGAAATATAACAGACAACAAGGACTTCTCTACACAGTATATTCGGTGAGGTCACACACAATAAATTTGTGTCCATCTGTGGACGGACTTTTTTAAGGTACTCCCCCCCCCCCCCCCCAACATACACACAAAGTATTGCATTCAACCCCTAGTCCAGAACCTCTTCACAAACTTTTTTCATAAGAAATTTGGCAACTGTAGATGACAAAGTAGGTACATAATATATGTCACTGACATAGAAACATATCACACACAAAGGGCGATAATTGTATATGGTGGGTTAGGAGACTGGGGCGGCTTTCGTTCATCGCAGTAAGGTCGGACCTAGTATTCTGATGCTGCTTTCAGACGAACCTTGACAAAGCCTTGCAAGGTCCGCTTAAACATTAACAGGTTTGCCAGGGTTTATTTTTGAAAATGTTCAATTTAAAAAAAAAAGACAAACTGGTTATTCCGCATAAATGAACAGGCCTCGGGATAGTCATCTCTGTAGCACCATTAGACTGTTGATATCAGGGTAACTAATTATTACAAAGTTTGCTTATGCTTGCTATTATTGTTCCTTTCTTCACAAATAAGAAGTAATCACCAAAATAAACAGATTTATAGTAGTGTTCCCCTAGAGTACCTTCTCTGGTTTAAACTCCACTCTCGTATATTGCCACCATATTTCCCAGTATAAGATGCCAACCCTGCCAGGCATTTCTAGCTAGGATATGTTTGACCATTTAACATCACCATAAGTATCTTAGCATAACACAATGCAAATACCAGCTTCACCAATACCCGAACTTTGTGTCAAATAATCGGTTTTAGCATTAAGGTAGGCCTGAGCAGAACTCTTACATACAGAGCATATAATATCACCGTTAGGGTAGATGATGGACAGGGGGCAGATAAGGAGAAAGATCTGGCCTGGAGGAGTGTGGTTATTTAACGTCGGGATAATCAAAGGGAGACAATTACAACAAACCTCCAGCTAAGTTCAATGAAACACTACACCATGTGGAAGATACAAGTTAAGTGCTGGCCAGGATCATTGAGTCCTAGGGTGTGTGGACTACAACCCTTTCAACTGCATACAAAACAGTGTTGTTGCCTTAGGACAGGACAGGCATAAGTGTTCTACCATTAAATCCACTGTTTGGATTGTAAAGCCACGTATGTATATACATAGGCCTTCCATACAGAACCCCCACCAACCTCAACAGAGCCAGAGGGTGACACGACCGGACCCTACCTGCACCATGTTGATCAATCCAGGTCATATGCTAACACTCCAAATACCTGACCACAACACAGTAGCTGATCAGAATCTACTGTAGCTTCAATCTAAAACAAATTTGTGGTTGAATTAAGTTTTTCAATTTCATTCTGAATATGAAATGCATTGCTGTTGTTTTTTAGGAGGCACCATAAGGAATTCTGACTCATTACACATTAATATTTAAATATTCGGAACAAGACGATTCACGAACAAGACTTTTGCTGATCACATACTTTATTGTAGATGAAAATGAATGCATTAAAATATCATGTGAACTGTAATCAATATATATAAAAATTATAATACTGATATATCGGAGCATTTTTGCAATGCCACAGATAAACTTTTACCTTTTCACCTGCTGTCATGGGGATGAATCTGTCACGACAGCGAATATTAGTTAACAACATCCTATACACAAACATAAATAGTGCTACATTGACACTGTTCAAATACAGATTTTATTTTATACTAGGTAAGGGCAAAAGTTTGACTGCTGAAATTTCCTGGTACATGTATATAGTATCTGTATACATTACCTCTCCATTTGTTAACTCCTCCCCATTTCTATGGCTACCCTGCATTATATTGTGTAAAGTTACGGAGTGAAAAGTGGTAGCAGTTAATCAGGGAACACTAGCTATAGGTTACACTTATAAGACTTTGAATTATGTGACCCCCAGCTCGGAGTCAGCTCCTTTGTCTTCAGTAAATATTCTGAAGTGCACCACAGGATGATGTTAACCAAGTCTCATCAAACCTATTGGACAGTTTCTGAGGATTAAAAATGATTGTTTTCCTTGTGGCGATGAAGGATGCATCAAAGGCAATCAAGATATGACACATTAGTGACTAAGATGGCCTTAAAACTGACATCTAATTATCATGCTATCTTAAAGGTTATTTCAAGTGAGTAAAATTGAAAATCACTTCCAAAACGCTAAAATGAGATCTAACAATACTTTGATAACTTTTCTCGATGGTCTTTGGATGTCTTTGCAAAGCCACTTTTAACAACAGATAAAGCAATGTCTTTCCCTGTCAAATATACCAGGTTTTGGATTTCTTCTAATCCCACATCCTCCATCTTCAAGCTACCCTCGTAAGTACCGTATTCAGACACATAGCTTGCCATGATGTACCCAGTCATGAATGCGTCAAACCCTGCCCTGTGTTTGCCCGACACCACTGGCCCTTTACCCGCTCCCACGGCACCAGGAAGAATCACTGCACCATTTTCACTGCTTTTCAAAGAATCATTTCCACACACTTCAGATACCTCCTTGGCAGCAATTGACATGTCAGCAATATTAGTTTCCATTTCTTGCTCTTCTTCTGGGTCTGTTAAACCTCCACTCTCATTGTCTGTTTTTTGGTTATTATCTCTGCGACGTTTCCGTTTACGACTTTTCTTTGACTGGGAAAGGAAGTCAATATCTAGTATGAGGTCAACATCATGGGATTTGGCACAACTGTTGCCGCGACTACACCATCCATGGCCCTGAAATACAAAGTTACAGTATACAAAATATAGTTCAGTCACTCAGAAATAATGATGTGGACTATCCTTTAAATTAAATACATACCCTTACAATGACAACGACCTTGAAAAGTATAACAGATAGTGGTGCCTGGCATAACAGGAGTACCTCAACAAATAAGTGTTTTCGTGATTGAGCTGATGGAAATACGTTAAATTTTCTTAAGTGAATAGCATTTAAAAACCTGGCACACTGGTTCTGCTATGTTGTTGCTAGCATTTATCTAAGAAAGTGTGTTTATTTAGACATGTTACACAATAATGTGACTCAGATTTCACTAAATATAGTCTGAATAAATGTCCTTGTGTTCAAAATCAACTGCATCATTCAACTCCAGATATGTACCATTGCATGTAGGTACTGTACGTTTACAAGGAAAACAGAAGGAAACAACAAATGAATTTACAGTCACATTAGCTAGCAAACAGTTGAACATATACAGATAGACCCAGTCCCTCTGTCCCAGGTTGTAGGGGACAAGTTGACCAGTAATACTTACTGCGTAACTCTCACAGACAGTGGCTTTCAGTCGGTCCTGAGTGTCCTTGTTGATGTCGGAGGGGACGGCTGCCCCAGGACGCACACAGTTACATCGAGTAATGTGGGAAAAGCCAGCAGGATATGTAGGAAATTCCGCCCAAGCGTGTTTCTTACCCCCCAATGAAGACTCTTTATTAGTTCTCAAACTGTAAAACAACAATTCTTGAAATCAATGTCCAATTATCAAATACTTTAGTTTATTAGTTTTAATCGATTACTTATTCTTTTTGAAACTAAGAACATTTGCTTGTGTATTTTGTCTTCATCATACTTTCTCTGTTGAAACAAAGTACTTTCATCTGGTGATAAAATATAAATGAAACAATGCATTGCTGCATATTTCTTTCTCAAATATTATAGTCATAAATCATGTGGCCCTCAATGTATTTCTGGAGAAGGATCTCTTTCCACAATTATGTTTTGTATTTTATTTTATTTTTTCATTTTATCAACCACAACCGTAAATGTTAAAAATATGTTATTGGTTTAACTTGAAAAATAAATACACAAATAAATTTTACCTACCTAAGTGATTACGGAATAACCAAAGTAATTTCAAGGTTATTGGTGTTTTCAATTTGTTCAAATTAATTGAACAACAAAATAGGTACATTTATATTAATAACACTTTATTTACAACACAAGTATTTTAATCCATCATAAAATACACATGTCTTCACCACTGTGAATTAAATCTCTTCACTCCAAACTTATCTCCAACTATTGACTGTAAAAGTACACAGATCTACAAACTACAGCTAAAATCACTATTATAACTAACTCCTAATTCTCAATTTAACTCTAATCTCTAGCGATCTAGACCTCTTAACTCGGTCTCCCTAGCTCAACCTCCTTCCTCAAGACTCCTTAACTCAACTCCCCAACCCAACTCTCTTCTCCTTCTTCGACTCCCCAAGCCAGTTTGCCTTAAGCTGAACTACCTTACAACCGTTCTTTAGCAAAACCCTGCTACATTAAAAATGTTGATACAATAAATGTATTGATGCTGCTGAAATCCTGCTAAAACCCGACCCCTATACGACTTCGGACTTTGGGAAACAGGAAACACATTTTTCTTTATGTTTGGCTTTATGTCACTCGACCCGGGACGTTTCGCCCATGGATAGGGAGCGTATACACACTGCATCAAAATTCATAAACCGGACTCCCCCTTTGCGTCCTATAGTGGACTACACTGGGTCGATTGGTTACAATCTGTCACGATACCTAGCAAACATACTGTCACCATTGGTAAGTACAACACAACACCATGTCAAGAATTCCAAACATTAAATCTCTGACTTGGAAAATGTCATTCTTGAAGAACAGGACATTTTCAACTCCCACGACGTGGTTTCACTTTGGAAACGATATGTAGATGACATCCTAGTAATATTCAAAAATCAAACAGTGCATGGTCTAACATATCACCTGAACCAAGTGGACAAACATATTTTAATTAACTTTACATACGTGAAGAAAAAGGACGGAACCATACCATTCTTGGACACGTTCACGTGAAATATTGCTGTAACACAATTTTTTTTAGCATATTTTTATGTACTGTATCTGCTTGGTTTTTAACTATTTTGGCTTTTAATAGTTCAAATTTTGTAATCGATGGTTGGTTTGACAAAAATATTAAATCAATGTAATCCACATTATTTATGATTAAGTTTGATAGCATTCTGACAACAACTTGAGCACATCCTTCCTATGACAATATATCGGGATACGTATCGCAATATATTCATTCTGTATTGCTATATATTGTGATACACTCTCGTCGTATTGTGACACCCCTAGTACGTACACTCCTTGACAGACGCAACAACATCATCACAGAGCAGGACAATAGACATAGGGAAGGCACTCAACCGCTGTGGCTACCCCGAATGGTCAATTAACAAATTAAAAAGAGCTGTAAAAGAAAAGACAGAAAATAGAAACCGAGACAGAAGAATAGGAATGAGAGCCAAACCAAATACAAAGTCTGGATCACACTACCCTACGTGAAGGTGACATCGGAGGCGTTTGCCCGGGTGATGAGGAAACACCATTTCAGCACTCCGATGAGACCACTGACAACACTCCGACAGTTACTGGTGCACCGGCACCCTAAAGACAAGCGTGGTCTTTTAGATAAAATATAGGAGTTGGATATCAAATTCCGTGCAAAAAAAATGACAGCAGTCAAATATTGGAGAAACTGGGAAGAATTTGGTACACGTCTGAAAGAACATCAAAAGGACGTAGGGAAAATGAGCAACATCATATTTACCAGATCCACAATTAATCGGCATTAACTGATCACGCTAACACCCAAAATCACATCGTCGATTTGGACAATGCCAAGATAGTTGAAAGGGAACAACACACAAAAACGAGACAATCGAAGAAGCAATCAAAGTCAGGAAAACTCAAAACATAAACAGAGACGAAATGGGACACCATCTGAGTCATCTGTATGACCCGATACTGACATAACAGGGGAGGGGGCTAGATCAACACCTTACCTGTAAATTATCTTATGCAGTTTGTTTATACTCCCTATCGATAGGCGAAACGTCCCGGGTCGAGTGACACGATAAAATAAATATACAATTTCGTCACATCGTTGTACAGGTAAAAAATGATTTTTTTGTTTGTTTGTTTGATTTTGTTTAACGTCCTATTAACAGCTAAGGTCATTTAAGGACGGCCTCCCCTGTGTGC
>JAUMHH010200622.1:0-13407 GCA_032359455.1 Chlamys rubida | reverse complement strand
TGAGATGAGTTGTCTCCCTTTGACTAATTGACAATGTGATTATAAATAAATTAGCAGGTTGTTGAATATTAACCAAATAGTTGTATCTCTTTAATGCATATGCTTCAGACAGAAGCTACCTCATATCTTTTGTTAAAGATTCTCTTACTAAACTATTTAGCTGCACATAGTATTTTTGTTCCTTATACATTTCTCCTAAATTGCTCCTAGTATATTTCTCCTAATTTCTCCTAGTACATTTCTCCTAAATTGCACCTAGAACATTTCTCCTAGTACATTTCTCCTTTACTCTTAGTAATCTCATAATGACCTCCTAGTACTTCTCCTCACATTTCTCCTAATATTACTGTTACAAATGTATTATATTCCTAGTGATCTCCTAGTATTTCTCTCCTAATACCTTAACACCAGCCCTCTGTTCCTTCTCCATCTTAAATGTATCACGGTCAGCTGTCAGCTTAGCCTGGTTTTCCTGCTTTCGCTCTGAGGTCAAAATCTCCCGGCTCTCAATTTATAGAAAGTGCTAGCCAATCACATTGCTTAAAATTACCAACACGAGAGATCTCCCGCGTTTAATATATTAAGTGAATAAAGTCCGAGATATCCGAGTAAATACTATGTGTATGACTCCCGAGTGTTACCGAAAAGATAAACAAATATGGCTGCCGTAGAAGACGAACCGCTATGTCTGAGACAAGCTTTCGACTCTAATGGACTATAAAAGTTCAGACAGTATAATTAAATGGATATACATGACAGGTATGATGTTATCTCACCACGCTGAACCATCGTTTTGAGTATAAACGTGTGTTTCCCGTAAAAATACAGATTACACCTGGCGGTGGACTTGTCGTCTGCTCATACACAGGTGGGCATATCACTAGGCCTATCAGCTAAATCTAAGTTCCCTAAGTCCGTGATTCCACTAATAGAAAATCTCTTTCATATCAATAAATGTATACAGGTGTTTAATAAACGAAGATTTTTCATTTGTCATTCACATATGCTAATTTATTAATGTTCACAGGTAAAGGCCAATGTTGAGGCACGGACTTGTTAAATCTAATTCCGTGGTTGAGGTCATGAAATGCAAGGGAGCCAATCCAATTTAGATAGTGCCTGTTTGTAGATGATTTTATTATGCAAGGGAGATAAATGTTATATGTTTTCTAATACTTGTTTCTTATAGTCTGTTTCATGTAAGGTTTTCAAACTTGCTCCTAAAATGAACTTGTTGGTATTTATTTCTGCCACTGAAAATTTAAATTTCAATACAAGTACACAAACATGTACACTCTGCTGATTCAACTTCAAGAGCTTTATAGCTTTATCGCACCATATTTGTAATCGTCATTATGACGGAGTATATATATATGTAAATTCAAAGAAAAAAAAAACCTATGTGGGCTTTATAATTTTCCAAAAACAAATTATAATTTTTTTGGAGACTACAGTTTGGGATATTTACATATATCTGTGTCTACGCAACAAAAGCTGCCTTTTCATTTAATCTATTTTGATAGAAACGTGAGTACATATCTGTCACATGCAATATATGCAGTCTTCACCTCGCATTAAAACACTTGTACCGTTAATTTACAGACTCGCAACACAATATTACGGTCTTATTTGGATGGAATACTTGTATCATGATACAATTTGATGAAATATAACAATATGGGATCATTTACAGACGAAATTCCCGTATCAATAAGAGTACAGATCTCGGTGTTCATATCTATAATTATAGGACTATGTAAGCTTTCAGCATACGAATCTTGGTATAATTACACACTTCAACAACATCTCACGTTATGATCATTATGATTTAAAATAGCATACGTATAGGATGACACAATCTCAATTCAATGTGAAATTCGTGTACATATAACAATAATGGAACAATAATACTGTCATTTTCTAACTACATATATGTACAAGACATGATCACACAAGTTTCTTGGATAATAGGCCAACCGGCATAACACAACCTATCTAAGCTTTGCAGCCAGGTTCATCCAAGAAACAAAAAGTGAGAGTGAAAGCTGATTGATTCTTTGAAAAGATGTACAACACTTTTTAAAGGTCATCAATTACTTCAGATGACCTACTTTATAACAGAGAATTTAAAGGCTCTCTTCAAGTTCATTGAAGGATAACCTGTGTACACGCTAGGGTTCTTGTAAGATGAAATGAGCATCAACATGATGACGCAGAACACCACACTTTGTGTGTGAAAATTAACTGTTGCTTGGCACGTTTTGGCAGAAGTGTGAATTTGTTTCACTTCAAATTGAAATTGTTAAAAAAAAGACAACATTTTTTGTTTGTGTGGACATTATTTACGAGATTTCTCGAAGATACGATGGCAACCTTCACTAATACATTTACTATTCATTATGTGATGAGTGTTTACATATGAGTATAAAATATCCCCTTAAAGCAATTTAAAAAAAAAACTGATGACAAAATGAATCACCATAGTATAAGTTTCACTGAAACACCATGGAATAATTCACTTTATAGGACTCTTTATATCAGAACAAATTCTAAAAAGGGACAAGGATATTACATTTGATCTCAAAATCGATTGTTACTGTCGTGAATTTGGTGTGTTATCACACACTGTCACAACATGTAGTTGATAACTGCTCTCAAGTCCCAAAATCTGTTAGGATAAGCAGAGAAAAATTACTCACGTGTGTTCTTGTCGAAAGAGACTGCGCCGATTGAGATGTCGCATCGATGTTGTCGGTGCGGTTTAGCGGTCTAAGGGAGATAACTCTCACCAAAATTCACCACATTACCAAAGAAGCAGACCTAACATGCACTGTAAGGTTTATTGTAGGCTGGCAACAAATTTATTACCAATTACCTGTAATCAGGTGGTGCATTGCTATCTGGTGGACGCCAGGGAGGTGTCTTAGGCCCTCACCTTTTTGGGTACACAGGGTATTTTGTTGTGCGAAATGAATACTTTCCACCACTTTTTTGGACTGAATTGTTGCATACATATTTGAAATAACACCACTTCTTCATATTATGAAAATGTTTGGTATACAAGAATGATAAGAATGAAAAATCCTGTATTTTACATTAACATGTTCACAAAAATGTTCCATTATGCTCTCAGTCTGGGTGATAAATATATTTTTTCAGCATCACATGAAGGAAAATGTTCTTTCCCAAGTAAAATGATTCAATTTTTTTTTTTTTCAGAAAAATACTTTCAGGCTGATATTCGACTTTTCGACCCCCATGCTGTAATAGAGTTCATTATTTAAGTTTAAGTTAATACAACAGCATAAATCTTGTAGCACTTCTGAAACGAAAGTTATGAGGGGGCAGGTTCCTATGTAATTAAACGTCGATCGTATATACCTTTCTGAATAAAAAAAACACTATGTACGGTTAAAATAGAGAAAAAAACCTCCAGAAATGAGGAAAAACCACGAAAATAAAATTAGAAAAAATTTTCTCAAAAAAAACTCAAAACAGTATGAAAACACAAATGACATATCGTAACAGTACTTGATACTTAAATAAGGAGTTTTTTTCCCTATTTTAACCGTTTTTTAACTTCAATTTTGTACTAACATCCTTATAGTCACTTTCCTCGATCTTCACTTACATCATGTCCAACAGAAACGGCTTACTTCCAAGCTGTACGATAAGTGGGACGATTCAGACTTTCCGATCGTGATCTTTACCTTTCTCGATGGTAACATCCCCATATTTCCCTACAAATGGTATTTAAATGTCGCCTTGATTGGTAATTCAAGAGCTTGATCAGAATGACTTCCGTGATATATGTTGACTGCTGACGGACAAACTTGCAGGGTTTCCAAAGATGCAGGTTAATGAAGCCTATGGACCAGTGTCATGGACGCCATCATGATTTCAGTGGAACTATGCTGTCTCTTTGTCGGATATAAAATTTGATGTTTTTATTATGCTTATTAGTGTGGCTTTTTGTTTTGTTGTCATTACCCGAGTTCTCTGTTTGAGGACGTAACCTAACCTGGATATGACCTAGATTTACATGGCGGGTTTCGTCGATGAATCAGAAGATGCTTACCCTTCCGGAACACCTGGTCTTATTCTCCTTGTACTTTTTTCACGGGTCTCCATTGTTTATATTTTTACTAAGTTTTATCGATTTTGATTCGAATTATGGTTTTGTTGACACTTTGGTTTTCTTCTTATTTTCTGGTTCTGACTGAGCATTATTGTAGGGCGTCCAAATTGGGAAGTTATCTTGAAAATGCTCCTCTTTTTGACAATGTTACCTGTGTAAATGCATGTGATCCTCGTTATTCTACATTTAAACTCTTTATGATATTGAGGATAAATTTGTGCCCAATGACTTGTACAGTATTAACCTCCATAATTAACAATACACATACTTATACACACGCAACTTTCTTTTTTTTTTTATTTTTTCGTGAGCTCAAAACAATTGATTCGTCTAATCACCTATTTTTTAAGAAAAGATTATGCTCCGATTCTTTCATGATTTATTTGGGTTTGGCGTCTATGAAACAGCTAAGTGGTTATGACGTAAGTATCAGTGATATTTGCGGTGTCTATGACATCAGACTAATAGTTTAACGATGGTGTCTATGACGCCAGACTCATAATCTAACGATTTCCATGACGTCAGAGTTATACCCTAATACGACAGTGTATATGACACCAGTTTCTATGACGATTTCCACGAACCAATTTAGGGTTCCAATCAATAACTCTCTCGTAGAAAGGATAAAATTTCCTGGAAAGCGAAATGGCAAATTGGTCACTAAATGTACTGAGATATTACCTAGAAACGGTAGCATGGCATACCATCTGGTCACTTCCTCTGCCAATGAACAAACCAGATACTGATTTTCCTGAAAGCATGTTCATTAGTGAGTACTTCGTTTTGTTTCGTCCAGAGTCAAACAAAGGCGTGTGCCCAGGACAACACAACAAATGGTGAGAACGAGAAGCTGGCATCAGTCGCCCACACATTTCTTTAACTCATTCACCCCTGAAATTTCATAATGAACTATTCCAACCTTTGAATTGTAAGGGTTCAAATGTGTCTTCAGGGGTCAATGAGCTAATGTATTTTTGCACTCAGCCAGGTTTGTATTGGCGTATTAAGATAAGTGGAGACGGTTAAGAATATCACATTTTTATTTGATCCATATACATAGTACATACAGCAGTGGACAAATACAGGAACATCGTCATCTATATAAGATGCATAAGTGAAATCCAGAAAGGCAGTATATATTAATCTAGACAGGTAATACATTTATCAAGACAGGTAATATGTCAATCTAGGCAGGTAATATGTCAATTCAGACAGGTAATATATTATTGCATTTTTTATAACATTATTATTAAATCAATATTTTTTAAATCTATTTAACCAAAGATGAAATCATTGATCAATTCATATCAATGTTGGGAGAAACAAAATTTTGTGGGGTTTTTAATTTTGTCATTTCGTGTGTATTCTTCATTGACAAATTCATTGGTCCATAAAGTAATTTTAAGTTAAGTTTGACATAAAGCTATTCTCTGTTTGAGGGGTTATTCATAATCCAGGAATTCATGTACCCACGAAATTGTGGAAATCTAACAAAATATTCTAATAAAAAGAAATATAACATGTAAACAAACACGCACTAAATAAAGAATATAACAAAATAACGCTTCCTAACAGCTACAAACTACACTTAAATTAACAAAACAAGCAAAGCTGATGTCAGTCAAATTGAAACAAAAATCATGTAACAGATTCCATAATACATTAAAAGACTTCACCCCTATGTAACTTTAGTAGACTCAACCAAGCATTGATTTGGCATAGTCCATTATGGTCTACGGTGGTGAAAGGGTTAATCGGGGTATGCTGATTTTCTAATTTATTTCAGAAATAACAAAAAAATCTGTATTATCATTACATGAAATAGCACAGCAATTATTACAGGTTCTGAATGTTAGTATTTCCAGCAGGAAACAAAATGGACCAATTCTAGTATTTCCAGCAGGGAACAAAATAGACCAATTCTAGTATTTTCAGCAGGGAACAAAATGGACCAATTTTAGTATTTCCAGAAGGGAACAAAATAGACCAATTCTAGTATTTCTAGCAGGGAACAAAATAGACCAATTCTAGTATTTCCAGCAGGGAACAAAATAGACCAATTTATATTTACCATAAATCGCGTAATGGAATATGTCCAGAAAGCCAATGTTGTTATGACCTCCTGAATGTTGCAAAAAATATATTTCATTCCTGAAATATTCACACATGCAGCAGGAGAAACCAATATTATCTCTTGTGCTACACACTCATGAAAAATACTAGTATTCCGCCAAATTTGTGAAATATCTACGGTAACTAATGGGAAATTCTCCATTAAAATTGCAATTTGAGCCAAAAAGTGGTACCTAGACAGTATGTTGTATTCATCAACAGATAAATATGGTCATTTAAACAATAAATATAAACACAAACAATAGTAACAACTAAGTAGTAAGCAGTTAGTTTAACCCTTTCACCACTGTAGACCATAATGGACTCATCCATATCAATGCATGGTAGAGTCTACCAAAGTTACATAGGGGTGAAAGGGTTAACAAATAAAACAACAGACTAGATAGATATATATAATAGTTCTATCAAATAATAACATACATACAAAATATCACTCCCATTTTATCCTAATAAAACACGTTTTTTTAACAACACATATTTGTTTAATATCAAAAAATATCAAAAACAGTATTTCAAACGAAAAATAGATGAAAAAGAAAGTAGAAAAAAATGACAAGAATTATATTTGAGTTCAAACTTTTGAGTTGAACCTTGAGGCACAGTGATTTAGGTCCAACTTTGAGAAATGTACTACAATTAACTTGTTATTTGTAAAACTATTAGAAAACCAATAATTAATTAAGGGGAGGTAACCAAGTTATCACCATTTCTTTTTTTCTTTTTTTTTAAAAGACACATTTGGTATTTTAAAGACATCTTATCTACAAGTATGTGCTATTTCATTTTTCAATAAACCATGAAAAATATTATAAATAATTTATGATGATACAACAGGCATCACAAGATATATAAAAACAAAACCTTCATATTATAGAAAGCAACGAATATATTTAACAAAATTTGAACTATTGAAATACAAAACAGAGCCACCATGATCATAAAATAGAAAAATATAACAACTTCGGCAAGATTTATGATAGTTAATGTTGGATGTCACTTTTGTTAGTATTTTGGAGATCTATGAAAATAACAAAACTGTACACATGTTTTTTGTTACTTTTCATGATCCATACATTTTGTTACTTCATTAAAGATGAAAATAATGACCAAAAATAATAATTGACAGCAATAATGTGACAATGAAGTATGTAGTTGATTAAGATCTCTTCGTATGATGTAATTAATTAATTAAATCGTAAATGAACTCAAAAGCTGAAGCAACAAGATCTTGGTAATCAGATTTTTGGTAAAGTCAGTTTACCATCTTTAGGTTTCAAAACAAAACAGAAAATTTCAAATGTCTGCATCTATTTGTAAAATCTGCATCTATTTGTAAAATCTAAGTGGAAATTAGGGGGGAAAAACAGACAAGAAAAATATAAAATACAAGAAAAAGAAAATGAACTGAGAGATATGACAGTATTTGTATATATTAACCCTTTCACCACTGTAGACCATAATTGACTCATCCATATCAATGCATGGTAGAGTCTACTCAAGTTACATAGGGGTGAAAGGGTTAATTACCATTTTCCATCCCCTTGTAAGTCCCCCCTATCCCTTTTTTGGTCAAAGCATCCCCTCCGGGGCCCTTCACCTAATGACCATATCCTGTCAAATTACTTCAAAAAAGTGTCTAATACGAATTTTATTTGAAACTTCGGAAGGTTCTGCATTGAAAAATGTTATTTCCCAACTTTCTTCTAAACACCAAGAGCACTTTAATTTTTAGGGAATATATTGTAAATACTAATTTGAGGAAATCTGTAAATTTCATTTGTAATAAATAATAACATAACAGTACTGAATGCAGGCAAATGCCTTTATTAATTAAATCTTTTACCTGTAACTGAGAAAATTGGTTTTTTCCACGCACCTTTTAGCTCAAAGAACTATTCGATTTCGCTGGAATCTACAAGTTTCCTGTCTGAGGCCTCAAATAAAAATGGCCTATTCACTACTAAAGCTATATTTGAATGCTTCTGCGTAAAAATCTACTCTGTCCTTGCAAAGACAACGTATTTAACAATGTATAATAAATTATTTTTTCTACAACATCAGGAATCCAACATCAAAACAATACATATTACAACACAGCGCTGTGTGAAAATTCCTCAAAATATCGTGTAAAGATGTCAGACAGATTCGACAAGATAGAAAAATCTAGTACGGGGTATTACGTGTCTGAGGTGCGCGAAATCCAGATCAGATATATGGTCAGCCTCTAGGCCGACGCCCCAACTGTTCAATAACAGAATAAAGGTGAACACATTTTTTTATCATGATATATATATTGACTGCAGAAGAAAATGAATAAAAATCATTATCAAATGTTAAATGTAAATAAAATCTTTTGGTCACATTTTAAGAAAATATAGAAGCAGCAATGTTACAATACCAGAACAGAATGCTCTCCATACCTACCAACGGACAGCAGAAGTTTCTGTCAACAAAATTGTCTATAAAAGGCAAAACTAAGAAAAACAGTACCCAAAAATGCTACTCCGCAAAAGATAGAGAGTCCCACAACTTTTCTACTGAATACATACATTGAAAAATTATTCATAGAAAATCATCAGTTTGAGGTTGGAGACCATTTTTGGGAACTAAAATATTCTGAAATTCTTACAAAAAGTATTGTAGTAGGACGAGGAATAGTGATAAAGTGGGGCTCGAACCCGCGACCCTTGGCTCTCCAGCCCGATGCTCTACGGCTGAGCTAAAGGGAAATCCCATACAGCTGACGCTTGTAAGGCAACCTAATTAATCCACATCTTCTACAGAATAAACAAATATCATGGCTGGTATCGCAGTGGATAAGTTTGCTGTTTTACTATAGGGAGGTTCAGGGTTGGAACACCTGTGGCAGTGCAAGTATGTTTTCGTGAAAATGAAAACTAAAATGTGTTCCTTTGGTATAAGTTTCTTTCCTATCGAAAATAAGCAACCAACTCCAGATACGGAAAATGCCAACAAATTTGGAACTCTTCTTCTTTGGAAAATACAACAAAGAGTGCTGGGACTCTCTACCTTAAATATTACACAGTTATCTCCCCTTACATACAGAACAATCACTTGTTAGGAAGGTTCTGGCATTACATAACGATCTGGCAAAATATTCAGGAAGATAAAAACTGCTACAAAAATTACAAAATGTTTGTAAATGATAATTTTGCGCCTTCTCAAGTTCTGATAAACCTGAACTAAATGCAAAGGCTACCCATTGAATTGGAGCTGAACACATAGTTAGGCTCGCTAAAGTCAGTGAAATGGAAAATAGGTCACAGTGACCTATATTTGATGAACATTTTGTATTGGTGTAGTTCATTATGTACCCACATATAATGTTTAACCCTTTCACCACTGTAGACCATAATGGACTCATCCAGATCAATGCATGGTAGAGTCTACTAAAGTTACACAGGGGTGAAAGGGTTAATAACTGATATACTAACGAAAATTCAGTCACTACTTTTTCATGAAATATTCATATACCAGTTACAAAGAAGAGGCACGAAAACATACACTATAGCAAATTCAAATTTTGAGTTTGTGTAATCAATGCATGCAGACAAAAAATACGGAAAAATGAGATCAATTTACTTCAAATAAATTTCATGTGATATTTCTATAGCTGAGTTATAGCTATATAATGTATACATTTAACAGGAAACGACATTTTTATCACAATTGGTGAACAATATGAAATAAGGACTTTGCACAGTCATTCATCAACAGTATTCAATATTTTTCAAGGCAGGTTTTCATTTTCAAGTAATTTCTAAGGCAAAGTTCATCGTCAAGGATTTTCTAAGGCAGACCTGTAAAATGGAGGACTTTTCAAATCTATTATTCACACATAGCATCGACCACTTAATTCTTATTCATCAACAATATTCACAAATTTTCAAGGCAGGATTTTTTAGGACATTTCAAGGCAGGTTTTCATTTTCAAGTTATTTCTAAGGCAAAGTTCATCTTCAAGGACTTTCTAAGGCAGACCTATAAAACGGAGGACTTTCAAATCTGTATCGACCCTCTGTAGTTCACACATAACATCAACATATAAACATCAAATACACACACTTCTGGTAAATAATGATTGCAACAACAATATATTTTCAAAACCAGCTTTCTTAATTCTTATACTTACCAGAACGATAAAGCTATGATTATCAGACATTGTAAATAGTCATTGGGTGATAAAAATACTTTTTCTGTAAGGACATGGTCGATTATCACTCAAACTCTTTCAAAACAAACTTAGCCTTTATCATTCATACCAAACTTATTACGAATATCTCTCCAACAGTTTTTATATTTTTGTTTATTAACTCATGATTCACCCCTGATAACAAATTTGAACTCCTCCAATTCAATTCAAAGGTTGGAATAGTACATTATGAAATTTTAGGGGCAAATGTGTTAAGATGTAACAGGAGCGGAAAAATGTACAGCAAGACCGGAGTTCGAACCCGGGACCCTCCGAACTCTAGACAGATGCTCTAACCAATAGAGCTAGCTGTCCCAAGGATCATAAAACTATCTCAAGTCTAAATTTGTCTTAAGTTTGGACTTAGCCAATCACAAATAGCGTCATGAAAAGTGACGCCATACGTGATTGGCTAAGCAAAATCTTAAGTCTAAGAATGTTTCATGATCCCAGGGCCTGGTGGCCAGCGATCGACACAGTCCAATTCTGCTACAAAGATTTACATTAACATCACGTATAGTGGTACACTTCATAGCACCTATCTCTTAAACATAGTTAACAACAGCAAACACTACTTCAAAATTAACACCTACCTAAACACTCAACCCTCGACCACCCTGAATATCAAGTCACCATGGCTAATTAACCCTTTCACCACTGTAGACCATAATGGACTCATCCAGATCAATGTATGGTAGAGTCTACTAAAGTTACCTAGGGGTGAAAGGGTTAAAACACGGCTAATGTGCAAAAAGAAAAAAACCCATTATAGATCATCATACTACAGTTGGTTCTACTTAATATCACTTTGTTTATTGTCACATTGCTTAATAACACATCATGGTTATTATCATGTTTTACTACTACAGTGGGTACTACTTAGTCTCATGCATTTGAAAATGTCCCCCCCTCCCCCCGCTCCATAGCATGCAAAGCCATAAATCGGCAATTTTAGCTTGGATCTTACTAAGGGGAATAACTCTAACTATTATCAGAAGTTGTATTAAATTCTCGTTACAAATCAATTTGTACCTGTGTCAACCTCATCACAATATATTGGGCTATCAGTTATACATATTAACTACAGCGTACATGTAATTTAATTTTGTTTTATATATCGTAAGTGGAAAAGGCAAGCAAGGCGATTTCAAGGCTTGTACACATCATATACCAGTATATAAACTACATTTGTTTATCAACTTCAAATGTAGAAAATATTCAGTGAGATTAGTTGACAATGTAATGGACTCAATTAATTTCAAAAATATTTTCAAGAAAATTTCAAAAATTCTGCATATTCTGTTTATACTTTCTTAATTCATCTGAAACCAAGATTGACTTCTGTATACTACTTAATTTCCCAGGATTTCCTGAAATTCAATTCTCAGGATTTAAAATTTCCATCAACATCATCCGTAGTTTTAACCCTTTCACCACTGTAGACCATAATGGACTCATCCAGTTCAATGCATGGTAGAGTCTACTAAAGTTACATAGGGTTGAAAGGGTTAAATAATTTTTTATCAGACAGGGAATCACTTTGCAACAAAATTGCATTGAACAACACAATTTTTGCTGTTTATATGTTTTGGTCCAAAATGTGGATACAATTTTAGTGAGATTATTTTGATGTTGTTTTTTTTTAACTTAAAATGGTGAAGTATGCTCTGGGCATACATCCGAATACAAACGATTCAAAATTGGTACGAAAGCTCTGATTGGTCAATAATTATCTCGTTTATCAACGGGATATGCATGTAAGAAAGTTTCATGAATGGTCATGCTAATCTATCCGCATCAAAAATCTGTTTATCCAGATATCCAGAAATGCCACAATTTCATTTTCGGTGAAATTTCACTTTTACAGATACCTGAATTGACTCGTAATGAAGACATTTTTTAATAATCTTAATGGTTCTTTTCAGATCTAGAAGAGATAACATAATTAACCCTTTTACCACTGTAGACCACAATGGATTCTTCCAGATCAGTTCCTGGTAGAGTCTACTGAAGTTATAAAGGGATGAAAGGGTTGAGGACATGGAGGATTTACAGTCTGCGTCCACTGTCATCCTAAAAAAATTCTAAGGACTCTACAATTGTGAAAAGCATATGTTTTTTGTTTCAAAATGTAAAATTTCACAAAACATTTAAATATTTTCTGTATAAAAATTCAAAGTTTCACTGTAACCATAGAAACCTTTAAATGTAAAATCAACAGTGATCACAATTTCCTCCACATTTCGAAGGCGAAAGTGTTGGTGAACTTGATAATAGAAAACATTATGTGAAGCACCTGAAACAAACATTTAGATGACTCTCTCTAAAACGTGATAATCTATCTAACAATTTCCCACAGAAGTACAAGGCAACAATGGAAAACAATCAGAAAACTATTCAGAAATCTCCAGGCACAGACATTTAGATAACTTAACACTAAGACTTAAATTCTTCATCACAATTTCCCACGGATGTGGAAGGCAACGATGGCGTTGGCGTACTGGATAATGGACCGGTCCAGCCAGGTGATGGGATCTGCCCACAGACCCTGACCCTCGAAGTATCCAAGATGGCCGCCATGTTTGGTCACTGCCAGCAGACTCTTCTCATGTTTTACTGTAAAAATAATCATCAATGTCATATTTTTTGCTCAATTTGTTTTAGAGATTTTTTTTATAATTTTTAGCAAAGTCCATGGAAATCAGAAATTACTGGTATATACTGTAAGTTTGGGGAAATAAGAATTTCTAATAAACACTGAAAAATGTGATAAATTTTTAACAATTCATGGTTAGAGTATGGTGACTGCTTGATACTCAGAGAGTACGTTTCAAAAATAAATAAATAACAAGAGGCCCAATGGGCCTGCATCGCTCACCTGGTATACATCTCACATTTGTAACCTTAAAAGTGATCTTAAATA
>JAUMHH010200611.1:0-13408 GCA_032359455.1 Chlamys rubida | reverse complement strand
AGCCTTCAATTTTGCTATGACATATTCCAGGGGTGTAGAGAGCGAAAGTGAGCGTAACCACTGGATATCGAGGATGGGCCTGCTGCATACACATTTGCATGTGTAATAGGACGAGGAATAGCGATAAAGACAGTGCCTTCGCTGGGGCTCGAACCCGCGACCCTTGGCTCTCCAGCCCGATGCTCTACTGCTAAGCTAAAGGGAAATTCCCTACAGCCGACGCTTGTAAGGCAACCTTATTAATCCACATCTTTTACACTATTCCCCCCTTTTTTCAAACACCAACCTAGGTTCTTTGATTCCCCGCCAAGGGTTCTCCTACCTTGAACGGGGAGGGTCAACGGCACCGTTTTGTAATAGGACGAGGAATAGTAATAAAGATAGTGCCGTCGCTGGGGCTCGAACCCGTGACCCTTGGCTCTCCAGCCTGATGCTCTACTGCTAAGCTAAAGGGAAATTCCCTACAGCTGACGCTAATGTAAGGCAACCTTATTAATCCACATGTCTGCCAGGATTTATGCGAGAAAATGTTACATTTCAAAACAGACAAACCAGTTGTTTCGTATAGACGAACAGGCCCCCCAGATATTTGTTTGAACAGTAGTAACACCAAAACCAGCTGTGAAACCAAAGCCGAACAAATTATAAACCGAAACTACAGTATGTGATAATAAATTCGCCTAAGACAGGATAAAAAATAAGTTTGGTGGATACAGAAGCAAATTTTCTTTACTCTTTGACTTAGGCGAAACCTCCTGTACAGTAATGACATTGACTTTATCGAGTGCGCACACGGACAGTTATCGCTCCAACCTTGGAGCCTTCGTCCGTTCATGGAAGAAGAGTGCATGACGTTTGTTGAGGGGGGGTTAAATTGAAAACATGATGACATTATAAAAATTAATGCGTTGCGAACACCGTATTTTGACACCAATTTGTACAAAGAATCTTGATAGACGTAAGACATGTATGTATACTATTTCACAAGCCGAATTACACACTTAAATTGGCTTGCGAGTTCCAGACACCGGCTCCAATCTTCCACATGGCCGCCATGATGGATTCTGTAACCTTTGGACACCACGTGATCAAACGCTAAAAGTATTTTCAAAGTGAGAATGTTCATATTTACCGGTATATGGCTGTAATGCAAGATAGAAACATAACAAACACTTAATAAATTGTATTTGTCTGTCAAGATTTGCTCCAAAATTCGGTAAAAATATCCAACGCGAGTTTGCTATTTATCGAAGTTCCGCGAGAGTTTCACGAGAGTACAAAGTGCAACCGGCACCGGCGAAATGTCTGCCATGCGAATCCTTGGAGCGTTCAGGAATATTGCAAATCATGGCTCACGTAATTTCATTGGTTTGTTTTCTTCTTTTAAATTACGAGCTCTGTATTATCATTTTACTGCTTATGTGGTGATATTATAATGAAACGCAGTTAGTCAAGTTTGTCCATTGCATAAGATCAGTTCAGGGCTAATATTCCATACTTGCTGTTGCTTATGCCTACAGAAGACTGGTAGCAGTGCAAGGTCAAGTCCTGCGTTACAACATATAAATGAAGGCAAAAGGCTGAAAAGCTATAACAGTCCTTTTACATGTCGCGTTCTTTCATTCACATTATAACTAAACACAGTAAGGTTAAGTTATTTCATCCTAGCACATGACATGTCAATATTGTCATGATCAGTGAACATGTGAAAGGAACTTGTTGTTCTGGGCTCATCATTTGGACACTCTCATCTGTTCCATTTAGCGAGCCACATCAGCTTCAAACATAAGGAGATGGTAACGGAATGAAGAGCCGAGCTAGGGCATGAAATCTATTTTAGCTCACCTGGCCCGTTAATTTGTGTGCAGCATCCATTGTACGTCCGTCATCACCTTTTCTTCTTCTTCCGTGAACTGACGAATGCTCGAAGGTTGCTTGTCTGTGTGCGCGTGTACGTGGGGGTTACTTACAGTAGGTATAAAAAATAAGAAGTAATATACAATATAAACAGAAACAGTATTACAGCATTGACCGTGAAGTATATGGGTGTGCATGTTGGGGACAGCTTGAGTGCAGACGTTAACAACCAGGTGTTGAGTGGACAGGTTAGGCTTCGTCCCTTGGGCGACTCGAGGGTACCGGTTCAGACGTACAGACCAGCCATTCATAAGTATGGGAGGAGACGGGTTGTGTAGGGATTTGTTTACATTTAGCAGGTGGTCAAATGCTGTAATCTGTGTGTACTTATAAAGAACTGTCAGAGAGGTAAAGAGCACACTTGAAGGAGTCATGTGTCTCGGCAGTATATAGCCACAGAGGCTGGAAGACAGTTCCAGTCTCTTGTAGTGTGGGGAAAGAAGGAAAACTTGTAAAGGTCTTTTGTTGCTGTTATAGGTTTGAGTTTTCCTTTAAACAACTTCCTCTGAAGAACTATAAGTCTTAGAATCATGATATTTGACTAGAAGCTTCCTTTAAGGGAGCCCTAGAAAGTTTGGGAACAAAAATTATCTTGACCTACTTTTTGAGGTCACAGGTCAAAATGTCAAAAACTTCAAATGACTTCTCCTGAACATCAAAAGGACTGTAATTATGATATTTTGCTGGTACCTTCCTTTGACGGAGCTCACCAAAGTGTGCGAGTAAAAATGACCTTGGCCTACTTTCAAGGTCAAATAGTTCAAATATGTCAAAAACTTCAAACATTTTCGTCTGAAGAACTGCAAGACCTAAACCCAACATTTGCTGAAATATTCCTTGGATTGAGCCTGGCAAAGTTTGCAAAATAAAATGACCTTGACCTACTCCTTAGGTCATAACATGGAAACATTTTATATCGCCTTCCTATAACCATTTTACAATTGCTAGGCTTGAAGAGACAAATTCATTCATGCCCCCAGGATGTGGTCAGGGATGCAGCTCCACCCCTTGGAGCTTACATTTTGGGTTATAACATGGAGCCAGTTCAGATCACCATATAACCAAATCATTAATGTTCAATTAATGGCCATGAAGTTACCCTTTGGTATTGGAAGTGTTGAGATCCCTACCCTTTATATTCAATTGGTGGGCATAGAGAAACAAGTATGTTCATGTCCTTGGTGTCATTACTGCCCCGAGAGGTTAAGGCCTTGCTACGGCTTATATTTTTGCACTATTTTATTTGATTAAAGTGTACAGAAGTCAACAGGTTTTAAATCAAAATCGAAAATCCCAGGTAAACTATCAGGGCCCCTGGATATCTTGTTTAATAAAAATACCAAATTGGAACTCTTTGGAAGGTTTCATTATTACACTCCATAAAGAGGAAATCACCAACTTCTGAATTCAATTATGAGTCGGATGGATATGCCTTAAATGTGATCTGAATTCAGAGACAGTGTTTTGAAGAAGGAGAAATTTCATTTATTTTAACATAAAATTATGGGGACTATTTGACAGAAAATTGTGAATGAGGCTACAATTCAAAGTCTGACTTGATGTATTTTTTTATATAATTCATACACCTAATTTCCATGTTTTTTTATTTTTTTAACTATGTTCTATTCTATGGGCAGCCCCAACTGCCACGTTAACTATTTCAATTTGATAAACAAAAGCAGGCTGAGCTACTTTTCTGCACTTTTGGGCTAGTGAGCTAAAATAACTGAATTTAATCTTTGCATGTATTGCATCATTTCACTAATTGTGTTGGGTTGTGCATTGATTTCCTTTATAATTACAGGTGACCAAAGCCGCTGGCTATCAACCACGCGTGTAATGGGTGGTAAGTTGGTTTGGTGAGATGAGAAAACTGGCTTTATTTTAAGATTGGTTGACATGTCTACATCCTTGTAAAACAGAATCGTTAGAGCATTCAAAGATTGATTTTATATTGTTTTAACATCCTATCAACAGCTGAGGAAATTCAAAGATTGATTTTATATTGTTCTAACGTCCTATCGTCCTATTTTATATTGTGTTAACGTTCTATCAACAGCCGAGGTCCTTTAAGGACGTAATGACACATAATATAATACAAAATGTAAAGATAAACATTTACCACATTGACATAAAATGTTATGCGAGTTTCTACAGATTACTGTTACAAAAATGTATCAAATATTTGATGTTGTAAACATTTACTGATTTATTATGATTTTCACTTTCAGCAAGAACTCACCTGAAATATGAAGTTAAACAAGATGTAGCTGTTGTTAAATTTGACTCTCCAAATTCCAAGGTATGTATTATGTCGAATATATATAGAGTAAGTTAATGTGTCAAAATTTGGCATGTCTTAATGACTTTTTAGGTTATCTTATGTGAGCTTATAGTTGAAATCATATTAAAAAAATCATAAGTATAATTACTAATGCTATTAACAATATACCGGTAATCATTATTGTTGGCAACAAGAGGTTTCCTTGTAAATTAAAAAAGAATAAAGGAAAATTCTATGGCTTAAACACCCCAAAAACTGGTTAACGTTCCTCTAAAACCTTGTTAGTTGTTTACAGTGAAAAACAGGTGATGATGTGTATTCTGTATGGATAAATGGATGTGCCTTTGTTTAGGTAAACACACTGTCCAGAGATGTACAGACAGAGTTTACAGAAGTATTTAAGGAGGTCAGTGACAACCCAGATGTCAAAAGCATTGTTGTCATGTCGGGAAAGCCAGGCTGCTTTATTGCTGGAGCTGACATAGGGTAGATATCTTTTGTTTGGTGACTTATTTTTTATTTATTTACAAACTTGGCTTATCTGTTCTTCAGTGATTTTTTTTCTCATGAAAATGGAAATGAATACCTTTATAGTGCGCAGAAATATTGGTACAGTAAAATCTTGCTTGCAGCTTTGTTTCTTGGTTTTGATGAAAAGAATGAAATTAATTCATGATGTAATAACTTTCATGTAGAAAACAAAGAACATGACCTCACATTTGATATTGCTTTAACTTTAAACCCAGTTCAGTGACTTCCATAGATGATGCAATAACATTCTTACCATCAAAAGCATTCCCATTTTCAATTTTGCTCTGGATTGACATGAAATCACCTTTTGTATATATATTTTAGATTTAAATATAAATAAGACATTGACCTGTTTGATATATCCGTAAGATTGGTACTGGATTCCCTCCACACCATGTATGACTAAAATGATAATACTTTTAACCAAAGGATGATAGAAGCCTGTAAGACCAAAGAGGACATTTTAGAGTTGTCCACGAGGGGGAAGGCTTTGTTTGATGCGGTGGAGCAGAGTCCTAAGCCAGTTATAGCTGCCATCAAGGGCTCTTGTCTCGGAGGCGGACTTGAGGTAAATTATTTAAATTGTACTCGCGTAGTAATTGGATGTTGTTCAGTGTTGAAAATGTGAGGTAAAATCAGGTTATTCCCAGGAACTCCAGGCTTAAGAAAATGTACTTGCCTAATGTCTAAATCTACCAGTCACAAAATGATCATCTTTCATATAACTAGCCTACTTAGTAGAATATTTTAAGAGAAAATTATTTTTCTGTCCATTGTGTTAGTTGATAGTAAATTATGAGTAAATATTTTCTTGCCCTGAAAAACTTTATCTTTACCTTATATTTATTAATATTAGTTCATATGACATTAATGAAATTTGGTATGTCCTTATAGGAGAAGTTTTGTATTTTCTGTCACTCGGTAAGCCTGTATGATGAATGTGTTCGTTTGTGATAACAGGTTGCCCTTGCCTGTCATTATCGAATTGCTGTGAAGGACAACAAGACCAACCTAGGTGTACCTGAGGTTAAACTTGGTCTCCTTCCAGGTGCTGGCGGTACTGAGAGACTACCAAAAACAGTATGTACCCGTTTACTTTGAAATGTCACACTGCTTATATTTACTGTAGATGATTCTGTCAGTTTTAATATAGGGACCCTCAGCAACGTTTTTGAGAATTTTCAAAGGAGTCTACTCTTGGTTTTGACAATAAGTAGTTGTTATGTCTTTGTCAACTTAAGGCCTGAATTTTCATAAACCAAACAGCTTCTTTTGTATCATGCTTACACTGTTGAAATTAGTCCATGAATTTGCAATAGGATCACAAAGTACTTATCTGTCATTGTTTAAACTAATAATCATATTGCATTAAATTGAATGAAATACATTTAGGTTGTTTCATTTCCAATCCTTCAAACAAAATGTCCTGGTTAGAATAAATACAATCCGTCACAGCAGTTCACAAATCAGATTTTTAATGTCCACGATATGAAAACATGGCAACCTGCAATCTTTGGAGATACCCCAGTGTGTACTTATTGATGTGAAGTGGTCATGGAAGTTAAAAAATAAGTGTTGCTGGAAAAAATACAGAATTTTGCAAAAATTTCATTGCTATTAAAGTCTCTTTAATTGCTTTAGGTACAAGTGTTATAAATTCAAAAGAATCTTAACATGTCAAGGGTCACCTGGAGCTATGTCTATTCCAAGCAATTTCCAGTTTCCATAGAAATCATTGTATTAAGTTCATAAGTTCTGAATCCAGCAACCAGCAGTGTTAGCTGGCAAAAGCATTTATTAATCACAACCTTGGGTAAGACTCTTTAGTGCAGCAGCATTTTAACGTTGAAAATATGGGGAGGGGACAATTTTCTGTGATTCAGATAGAGCTACTCGGATGTAAATGGGGCTGCCGTTATCTAAATCTGTGTTAAAGAAAATGTAGAATCAATCCTGAAGCCAGAACCTTTTACAAACTTGAGTGCTACCCGAACAAAATCTACAACTTACTGCTATTCATATTTCAAAATTCCATTTTCAATTCTTCTTATTTAACTGGCTTTATACATTTATCTTGTAAAATCAATAACCTTCTGATGAGCAAACTTTTGCTGGATAAAAGGTTTTACTGTACCAATATATATAAGAGATTTTAGCCAGCATTTGAGAAAATCTTCTGAAACGAAATGTTCATAATGTCTTTGTTTAATATTGTAAATTGAAATGCATCAGAATCAAAATACAGCTTATGTTGTCTTTGTTTAGGTTGGTGTCCAAGCAGCATTAGATATGATGTTAACTGGTAAAAACATCAAGGCAGACAAAGGCAAGAAGATGGGACTGGTGGATCAAGTTGTTGATTCTCTGGGTAAGTCCAGTAAAAGCTTCTCTGTCTGAGAATGGTCTCTTTAGGGAAGTCCAATAATATCATATCTGGGTGAGGCTACATGCATTTTGTTCATTCTGTAAAATATGTGATTTTTCGTTCACAGGCTTTGGTGTTGTTCACTTATTTGATAAAGTGATGAAAAATCTTGAATAATAAATCTTTAACATATCTAATACTCAGGGGGAAAACCTGATAGATGAAACACCAAAATTTAATCTTTCAAATCAGGCCAAAAAAAAAGTGTCCGTTTAGGGTTGCATGGGTAAAAAAACAAGGGTAGGTCGGATTGATTTTTTTTTATATTTTTGTGTACCGTGTGGTCATGTGATTATGACTCTACTATTGTATGTAAAACAAAGAATTACATAAACAAGGTTCATTTGGAGGAAAATTGTGCTCCATATGCTGACATTTAGCGCCAACACGGAGCTGGAAGCCATTTTGAAAGGCAATGAACCTTCTAAAATCCGAAAATAGCAGGGTTTTTTTGGGGTTTTTTTCATCAAAAGTTTTGGGTCGGGGTAAAAAGCTAGGGTCGGTCAGGAACCCTAAACAGACATATTATTTTTTTTGGCCTCATGAAGCAGAATATAAGAGAAAGTGTTGTAGGATGTCAAAATATAGGTAAGCATCCACAATTCTTTTGTTAATCAAAAGATTGATAGTGCTTAATATGTGTTACCTTTGTATGTGTCAGGCCCTGGACTGATGGACGCCGAGACAGCAACACTGAATTACCTAGAGGAAGTAGCTATACAGGCAGCCCAAGGTTTGGCAAACAAAACATTGCAGAAGAAGCCTTATTCTTCACGCATGAACAGTGAGTATAGCTGGACCTTTTACACTGAACCACAATCACTGACAGTAAAACTTGCATGTAATAAAATTAAATGTATTACTGCCTTATATGAACACCTGATATGGAGATTATCTTCTAGGGAAGAACACCCCCAGGTCTAATGGCATGGGGATAGTGCATTAGGTATGTGGGCAAGTGAAAATTGGATCACTTGCAAACTGATCATGACTGGTCCAAATTTTGAGGATTTGACAATGTACACTTTTAGATAATCACATGATTTCACTTTCTTCGTTATGGGATGGGGTAGATATGAACAAAGGGTTCTCTTTATGGTTTACCTGTATTACAACATAAATCAAACATGTCTTTCATTTATTTTACCTAAAAGAGCTTATTCTCAGAAAAAACCCTTATAAATATTAACCCTGAAACCTACATATGTAATACTATACATTGTATAAGCCACAGATTTGCCATATACATATGTATATTTTTAACATAATTCACATTTTGGTTAGTGAGACATTTGTTTTCATGTTTAAGAGAAAATGTTTTGTGGTAATTTTTGAAGAGGGTTTTGCAAATTCAACTATTATAAAAAATATGCAGTATACACTTTTATTTCTGACTATTTCATAGTAGATTAAGTCCTTGTATTCAGATGCCTGTGCCATGTTGTAATCACTGTTCTGTCCATAGCTGTTATCCATTCATTCTATTTTCTACTTACCGGGTACTGTAACCAACACGAGGACCATGTTGTGAGCATGATGATGTCTTCCAGACCTATTTCTGTTTTGCATGTGCATTTATGTGTGTACATATATACATACATACCTTAATTATTGACACATGCCCAATGAGTTTTGCACAAAAATCATTGCTAATTAAGACTACATTTTAAATATTTCTTTTTTCTTCAGGTCTCTTGTCAACATCCTGGGGAATGTCATTTGTAAAGTCGCAGGCCACAAAAACAGTAATGAAAATGACAGCTGGAAACTATCCGGCACCATTGGAAATAATAAATGTAAGTCTGATTGGGATAGGGCTAAGTGGAGCCCCAATTTAGATCTGACCCACAAAAAACCCTTTGTAATAAATTTCTCTCAAGGCCAAGCTTAGTTATGGACTGGAACAGGCCATAAATAAGATATTTTTAGTATTTGTCTAAAAACTCGACAGCCCTTTAAATAATTTTAATACTTAGGGCAAACTAGTTCTGTGGAACTTTCAATAATTTACTTAGGGCAAGCTAGTTCTGTGGAACAAGAGCACTTTTTGAAATGCTGCTTAATTCACTATCATGTGAACTTGCATGAATGTTTGAATTTGAAATTTCTTTAAAGGTTTGGTTATTAGTTTGAAAGGTATAATTACATTTCTTGTACATGTGTTAACAGGTGGTGACCAAACAAGTGACAGAAGGGAAAGAAAAGGGAGACGCTGCCGAGTCTGAGGTAAGTAACACATGTCAGACAACTTCCCTTAGTTGACTTAAATATTTTGTAAAATTGGGTAATCTTTCATGCTGTAACAAAGGTATTTCATGTAATGATGACAAAATAGAAATCTGATATTCTTTTGTAAAGTTCAATCACTATAAAAAATGTATGTGTTTCAGTACATAACATTTGTTAGGAGTTTTGTAGTCCAGCAAATATTTTTGTGCTCTAATCTTTTGAGTACAACTAAATTGTCATTGCTTGATATAACTGTAAATTTCAATTGAATTCATTTCTGCTATTATCATGTAGCAGCAGTGGTGTTATTTAACCTTTGGCTTACAGTTCTAATTTCAGATTGACTTTAATACCAAATAATTTATATTAGTAAGATTGAATTCACAGTTTACCAGAATGATAAAGATTTATAAAATTCAATGCAGTTGTTTCTGTGTTTATTAAATTGCTAATACATGTGAAGTAAACTTGTGTGATTTTTGCTGCAGGGATTTGGAAAGCTAGGTATGACCACAGAGTCTAAAGCTCTGATTGGGCTTTACCATGGAGACACAGCATGTAGGAAAAACCAGTTTGGAAAGCCAGCGAAAAAAGTCCAGTAAGACATTTACTAAACTAAGTATGAACAGTAGGATGGTATTCTCATGTTTGATCTTTGACCTTAACCTCAAGTATCAAAATATAGGTTAACAAAGCATAACCTGGCAAATTGTTTCATGTGTGAACTTAAGATTTGGCATGCAGTAACTTAATGAGAAAGCACTGTCACATCGCAAAATTAGAATACTGTGACCTATTTTTGACCTTTTACCTTGACCTCATGTGCAGAAGTGAAGGTTGTCAGGCCATGTCATATTTAAGGATTCTAGTACATACATGACACATTGAACGAATGTACAATATAGTCAGCAGTCTGCTTTTCACTAAAACTGGGTCAAAGTAACCTCTCTTCTTTATTGTATCGTATCAAAACATATGGGTGCTGTTTATCCATGAAGCACCTGCTTCAAATTCAATCTTATTGGTCCAGAAGTAAACCAGTAAATTTACAAAAATGTTACCATTAGCAGGTTATTGGGGCTCGGTTTTCTGCCAAATAACGACACAATTTTATGTAAATTTCGTAAATTTCATACCTAACTCGGATGAGCAAATTTCGAACTGCCCAAGGCTCAGAGCTAGCCACCTGTTAGATCTATATAGCAATTTGTGTAAAATTAGCTGCATATTCAATCATTGCTGAATTTACAGTGTCTTTATTGTAAAGTCTGGAACGATAATTGATTATATATACGAATACCACAATTATGAAATCATTATAAAATGTATTGCCATGTTAACCGAAAAACAATTTGTAATTTTAAGAGATAGTTTGAATCATGAGCATTCTTATTAACGAGATTAAACAGTTTATATGATATATGTATTTGGTTAAAGAATCAAATACACATGTTCTCTGCTGTAGAAATCTTGGAGTGCTCGGCGCTGGTCTGATGGGTGCTGGAGTTGTACAAGTGTCCTTGAACAAGGTTGATTATGTACAGATGAAGGATGTCGGCTCCTCAGGACTGGCCCGCGGAGAGGACCAGATCGTCAAGGGACTGCAAACACAGGTCAAAAAGAAGAAAATGTCCAGGTAACACTAAAGAATGTTAATTCATAATTCCGTCTTCTGGGAAAAGCCGGTGTCGTCTCCTCCCCACTAGAAACTGAGCATGTTGTATCAAAAATCAAATTAGGAAAAACAAATTCTACTGTTTGATCTTATTTTCCTCTTTTTCAATGATATACCAGAATATTTAGATTAAATCTTGAAATAGCACTTGCAAAAATGACACCATACACTGTAATCAGTTGTGTACAAATTTGGTAAACACAGAGCACATGACTCTCCAGATGATTTCATGACAACTTACAAAATACTCTTAACCACTGATGTTGATCAGTCCACGCTGATGCTACTGGCGGGGGAAGGTATACATACATAGTGTACCCATTTATAGATTGGGAACTACAGATTGTTCCCCAACAACAGTAGATGTCAACATATATGTCAGTATTCTAGCACTGAATACCAGATAAACCTTTCTTTTTTCTTCACAAGAACGTGCTCAGTGATTATAATGACATCTGACCTATTCTGACTTTTAGTGCAGAGAAGGACAAGGTCCTGTCCACAATGGAGCCCACTTTATCCTACAAGGGTTTCAAAGACTGTGATATGGTGATTGAAGCGGTGTTTGAGGATATCAACATAAAACATGCTGTCATCAGAGAGGTGGAACAGGTAAAAAGAAATTCTCACCTGCCATATTGAATCTATGCCGAGTCCAGGGAGCCTAGTTCTTAGAACGGCAGTTAAATGGATACTGGGCTTATTGTTCGAGTGTACCCTATGTTAAAACGGAAAGGACTTTAAAATGTCTAGATGGGTTGAGAGGTTGACATTCAGATACGATCCTCATCTGTTAAATCATGACAAAAAGATATGCTAATTTAGGATATAAAATTGTTTATGGAAAAAGTAGAAATTAAAGGGGCAGTAATGCCTGCAATTTGTTTATTTGAATAAGTAGTATGTAGAACTGTGGTTAAGGTCTCAGTTTGAATGGCTATTTTAAACATGATTTTCTCAGATTTTAACAGTTGTTTATTTGTATCTTTGCTTTTCCCTTTTGCTTTTATTTGTTCTGATTGACTTTGTAGCATATACCAGAACACTGTGTGTTTGCCACCAACACTTCAGCACTACCCATCACCCGTATAGCAGAAGCCAGTATAAGGCCGGAAAAGGTGTGTTTATACCGATAACATTCTTTTGCATTGTAAAAGACGAATTGCGTACATTTTGTATAGATATTGTTTTGCTATTTTGAGATCAAACATGGGTTGGGAGAAATTAAAGCATATTTGTTACATTTGAAATGTTGAATATGTACATTGTTTCTTTTGAGCTTAAGGCTAGATACAGAAGTGCTTGACTTGTAATTATATACAGAAAAATTATTGTAACACAGCCTCATTGTTAAGTTTCTATATTTTATAACACTGTTAAACAAATCAAAATATTTCAATTTTATCTGATCCAAACACCCTTTATTGCAGCTTGGGGATATATGGGTCCTCTAATTTCAGACAGTACTTAAGATAATTTTAGGGGATTACAAACTTTATTGTGTATTTACTTTGTTTACAGGTGATCGGAATGCATTACTTTTCACCTGTAGATAAAATGCCACTTTTGGAAATCATAACAACAGATAAAACATCAAAGGACACAATAGGTAACGTACAAAGGTGTCCAGTACGGATACTGATCTCAGTGTTGGAATTCTTCAACATGTAAACATAATTGGCCAGATTGGGGCAGTATTTGAGCCACTGGCCTTTCATGCTGTCGTTTGATTCCCATTGGAATGCGGAATTATCTTTTGCCTATGATTTCCATTTATACCAGTTCCTAAGGAAAGGCTAAAAGCTGTAGGTTCAATGTTTCAATGCATGTAAAAAAAAACACCACCTCAGTGATTGAAATGTGTGTAGGCTAAAAAAGCTTACTTCAGGAGCTGCTGTAATAGATTTAGCAATTGATAAATTGTAAAATTCAAAGGCAAGTCAAAATATACATTGTCACTTTAGTTGGTGCATATAGATTTAAAATAAAATTTTACTGACATTTTTCTGAAATCACTCTTGCTTCCAAATGTCATTGTTTTCTTTCGTACTTGCAGCATCTGCTGTAGATGTGGGACTAAGACAAGGCAAGGTTGTGATCGTTGTCGGGGACGGACCAGGATTTTACACTACAAGGATCCTGGCCTCTATGTTGGCAGAAGCAATCAGACTGTTACAGGTGTGCTATTTTTTATTCCATATAGAAGGAGGATAAGGAGTTCCCAGTGAGAAACACATATCTTGGTGATACCTACGAAATGTTTAACTCATTTTCTTAAGGTAAAGCGAACCACTGCAAGGGTTATGAATGCGAAGGAGAGCTCCAAAAACGGCTACTTTTCGTCGTT
>JAUMHH010200600.1:0-13409 GCA_032359455.1 Chlamys rubida | reverse complement strand
CACTAACAATGCAAACTGGGATTGTCTATACAACTGTTATGTCACTAACAATACAAACTGGGATTGTCTATACAACTGTTATATCACTAACAATACAAACTTTGATTGTCTATACAACTGTTATGTCACTAACAATACGAACTTTGATTGTCTATACAACTGTTATGTCACTAACAATACGAACTTTGATTGTCTATACAACTGTTATGTCACTAACAATACGAACTTTGATTGTCTATATAACTGTTATGTCACTAACAATGCAAACTGGGATTGTCTATACAACTATTATGTCACTAACAATGCAAACTGGGATTGTCTATACAACCATATCTAATGTTACAAACTGGGATTGTCTATATAACTATTATGTCACTAACAATACAAACTGGGATTGTCTATATAACTATTATGTCACTAACAATGCAAACTGGGATTGTCTATACAACTGTTATGTCACTAACAACGCAAACTGGGATTGTCTATACAACTATTATGTTACAAACAATACAAACTGGGATTGTCTATACAACTGTTATGTCACTAACACTACAAACTGGGATTGTCTATACAACTAGTATGTCACTAACAATGCAAACTGGGATTGTCTATACAACTGTAATGTCACTAACAATGCAAACTGGGATTGTCTATACAACTATTATGTCACTAACAATGCAAACTGGGATTGTCTGTACAACTGTTATGTTACAAACAATACAAACTTGGGTTTCCAATATCTACAGTGTTATACTGGAATAGTGTATACTAACTTTACCAATTGTCTGTCTCTACAATTAATGGTCTGATACATGTTGATAACAATGCAAACTGGGTTGTGTATGTCCATACAACTATATATGACGTTACGATTGATACAAACTGTGGTTGTCTGGGTCTATGAAATATATACAACTTTACTTTTCGGAGATATTTTCGACTTGGATATACCGGACGTTTTCCTGTAAGTCCAGCATGGTTTAACACACGGTACACGTGATCAGTGCCTGTGCGTACATTACAGGAAGTAACACAGGAAGTCGACCATCAAGACGTGGATTCTAGGGACACTCAAGAGTAGAAAAACGTGTCCATACAGTCAAATAAAATATACTGGAGATAATAGAAAATAAGTGTTGCATAAACATATATCAATCGTAACTACTGTGATAAGTTCAGTACCACAGATCAATGTATGTAGATATATGTCAGTGCAATTTGACCTGGTGCGGTAGTAAACTATAAAGGTTCGCGCGCAGCATGCATATCTAATTGACCATCAGGGTAAAGTGCTTTTGCACTTGAAAACCAGTCACGACAAAATTATGTTCAGCATATCACCCTTACCAGAGTAACAACGATTTCTATCACTGTAATTAAAGCTTAATATAGACCAACAGAATCCACATGTATAACGTGCCCTATGTAATGCTGCTGCATGATTGCTGTGTGAGTTACAAGCTTGAAGCTACACATAGTCACGACGTCATAGTCACATGATGTGGAGATTGGAAAACATGAAATTCATGACCTTGACAATTTGAGAACATGAAAGTCAAGACCTTAACACTGGGATCACAGAAAAAAACATTGATATTAAACAAGCATGGTCCTTGTGATATAAAGAATATCATTATGCGATATGAATTTGACTTTTCAAATAGCAAAAAGGAATGAAGAAATAGCGTACACGACACCGACAATTAAAACAACAGAAAAGACGTGACTTTGACAAGTACAGCAAAAGATATGACAGGACCTTGGCGATTACAGCAAAAGATAGGACATGACCTTGGCGATTACAGCAAAAGAAAGGACATGACCTTGACGATTACAGCAAAAGATAGGACATGACCTTGACGAGTACAGCAAAAGATAATACATGACCTTGACGATTGCAACAACAGAAAGGACATTACCTTGACGATTGCAACTAAAAACGGACACTAACCTTGCCGATCGCAACAAAACAACAGACATGACCTTTATTATTGAGAACATTCCGTTCCCTGATTTATACTTGCACTTTGCCATTGTTCTTTTAGCACTATTTACATTCAATTTAATATTTAAAATTTAATTTATCCTTATTTATTTTAATATTAGGTAATATAAAATAGACAAGTGTTCGGTTCCAATTCTTTTTATCAACACATTTAATTGTGGACAAATTGGTCAGGGAAGTATAGTGTTTATTTCTGAGCCTGAGGCGATCGAAGGTACAGAATGACACCACACTTATTTATCTTGTTAATTGGTCGACTTTCACACACACACATATATAGCTGCGTAAATACGAAACCAACCTAAATCACTGGGAGCGCGTGTATCTGATGTTTATTAACATGCACTCGATACGTCATTAATGTTATGACACTCATACCATACCAAATTTACCTTTGTCATAAAGAACGTTACCACGCGCCTACCTTTCACAGTTTGACTGCATTCGTAAAGTCCGGGAACGTCACTGTCGGGGAATTTGTTGGTGGCGTACGTCATGAGGAGACACGTTTTCCCCACCCCACAATCTCCCACCGCCGTCACTTTTATCTTCCTCTCCTCGTCTACACCGTCGTCTGCCATCTCGGCAGTCTGGCACACGTTAACCCCTCTGCTCGCGCCGTTGAATAACCTCAGTGCGTTAAATTGTGTCTTTTTGACGTGCGACTCAGTGCAGCAGTTGACTGACTATACAGTGGTGTAATGAGACATCGTTTCCGCAGCTGTACTGTGACTATATACATCAATATCCGGACCCTACAACTTAGGTCGACCTGTTTCCTGATGTTACAAACCTCGTTTATAGACTTCGTATACACCCGTAGTGTTGTTTGTACACACATATACTAACTCGGCATTAAGACCACGACAGATACACGCAGGCAGGGCAATCACGCAGGCCAGAGGTCCTCCTAAGTATCAGGAATGTTTAAAGAAGCAGATTTGCTATATAATTGTTTATCTCATCTTTATAAATATATAATATATAGTGGTATATAATGTATATAATTAGCTCGCGCACAGACGAATGATAAGCGAAGAATGTCTCTGGTCAGAAATGTTGCACGTGAAATATTGCAGACCTTGATATATGAGCAAGGATCCTGGTCATTGTATATTTTACTGTTATTGACACCAGGTCTGACAGGTGATGTAAACCAGACCCATCCCCAGCTTCTTATATAGCACGATATTATGTGAACTATGGTCAAATGACCGCCGATTTAGCCCGGGTCAGTTTTCAAGTAGATAAGGCGCTAAGCTTAATTAAAATAATGATAATAAAAATTATGATTTATAAAGTGCCGAGCCAGTATTGGCTTACGAGACACAGAACATAATAAAAGTAATCAATCATAATTAAAAGAACGACGTTTTCTCATGCAAAAACAAAATGTCTAAATTGAGCCATCCTTCGATGATGTAATATATAACCAATTGAGTGCTGTGAACAGCTTAGTCCTATTCTTGACAAATTCGAAACTGATATTTCTATCAAACACGGTCAATGTCATCCTGTATTGTATTTTCCTAGTGGAAACGAGAAAAGAGTGCTGATTAACCTAAATAAGGTTGAAAATAAACACTGTTCCCAGGGCTCTTGATTTAAACTTTGTTTTGTATCAGTATACAAAGTGTAATGTGTATACAATAGAACATTGACATGGTGTCACGTGTATACAACAAAATACTGACACGGTGTCACGTGTTTACAATAGAACATTGACATGGTGTCACGTGTATACAATAGAACATTGACATGGTGTCCGTGTATACAATAGAACATTGACACGGTGTCACGTGTATACAATAGAACATTGACACGGTGCCACGTGTATACAATAGAACATTGACATGGTGACACGTGTATACAATAGAACACTGACATGGTGTCACGTGTATACAATAGAACACTGACATGGTGTCACGTGTATACAATAGAACATTGACATGGTGTCACGTGTATACAATAACACATTGACATGGTGCCACGTGTATACAATAGAACATTGACATGGTGTCCGTGTATACAATAGAACATTGACACGGTGTCACGTGTATACAACAAAATACTGACATGGTGTCACGTGTATACAATAGAACACTGACATAGTGTCATGTGTATACAATAGAACACGGACATGGTGTCACGTGTATACAATAGAACACTGACACGGTGTCACGTGTATACAATAGAACATTGATATGGTGTCACGTATATAGTTAGGTATATTGACATGATGTCACGTGTATACAATATAAAATTAACACCAATAATTTGTATACAATACACCATTGACTTACATAATGTCAGATGTATATAATAAAATATTGTAATAACGAATGACCACTTGTCTTGAGGTTTAGTTATTAAGTTTCCACGTCGTCCAATTGCTATATTGAGACCATAGTCCATAAGATGTCTTGCATGTCATTACGTGTATATCTTATGTATGGAGTGTCTGCTTTTAGAAAATTGGAGGATTGGTTGATAAAGTGAACAGAAATATGCTGTCCAAAATACTTCACTATTTACATCAAGCGTTTCTCTGAAGCACCACGGTGTCTAAAGACATGTACATATAAAATAATAAATCGGAAGTAGATGCTTCAGTAAAAAATTAACGCTAAGACAACGGTGTTTATATCAAGTTACGACTTTATTAGACATCTTCTTATCATTGGACTTTTCCTGTTTCATAGGAAGCTTGGAGTGTTTGATATTTGTTTTTTCAAGTGGCACTCTGTGTACTGCCTTAAATAGATAAACCTATGCATTTTTAAGCTTATTTTTGTTTTACAGATGAGCACAGAAACCAGAAAGATACCGCTACATCAAACACTCAGTTACCCGGCTATACAAGAGTACCCCAGGGGCGCAACAAATATACATGTTCACTTTCGCACTTAGTGTGCAGAAGCTGTTCACCAATCAGAGCGCAATATGCGAATTTTAATCACGTTTGAACTTGGAATTTGTCTTTATATATTGTACAAGCTTATTTTTATAATAAATTTCATCAAAATCGAACGATTTTGCGGAAACTATGAGGACTGGATGTTGATCAATCAGAGGCTGATCTTCGGCCGCAGCTATGTTCGTTGTATTTTGCAGATGCTTATCAAGTTTGTTTCGTAAACATCGAATACAAAATTGTCGAAAACGCGAAGTGTTGACGAACGGACGCTCCCACTACCACATTACTTTATTACTTGGTCTCGAATCGTCCCGGCCTTTTGTAATACATTCCAGTTCAGGAAGGATGAAAATATCTCAGCCATTCAGATTCCACCAAAGCTACTTTGACAAATAAGCTCAATATAATGTCACCATTTTTTTAAGACCACGAGGATCGTTTCACCAAGTTTGGTCAAAAGTGGAAGATCAGAAGTAAATAAGAATATCCCATTGGTACGTCATACGCCCGTCCTTGCATTTTCTTATGGAAATAGTAAACCCTGCTCAGTGAATGAGTGATTACTAATAAAGGGACATTGTGAAAACCTTAGCACCTTGGTATTGACTGCTCTTAAGAAGTATCAAACTAAATCAGTATACCATGTACTTTGTGACATGGTTATATAAATTTAAAGCAGATTACATCGTATGTAGTTGTTGATAAAGGTTCACGTTATTCCGATAATTTAAATAAAATTCAACGAACACGAAATAACAACCGGACGGACGTAGAGACGAAACCCTCATACTATTACACAACCCATGCAAACAATCAGACCGGACGGGCAGTATTGCATAATATTCCGACAAATTTGTACACATAATGATAAAAAAACAAGAGGCCCAGAGGGCCTGTATCGCTCACCTGGATCTGAATGCTCAGCAATGGTATAAATGGCTCTAGGTTGGGGATCTAACCATTTCAAATTATGGCCCACAAATTAAGTCTCGGCCTGGGGTTGGGGCCAGACCCAATAGTCATTACCAGTATCATGATTGTGTTCGTATTTTGATGCTCAGCAATGGTATATATGTTTATGGGGTGGAGATCTCAACTGTTTCAAAGTTATGGCTCAGGAAGGGAGTCACTAGGGGTGGAGCCATACCCCAGAGTTGGTTCTTATATCACGATCGAGTTTGTCTCTTCACGCTTAGGAATTGTATACATTGTTATAGAGAGCCCGAGAGGGATCTCGATAATGTCCAAGTTAAAAGATCTGTTTTTGTCCACCACCTCAGACCCATGGGACAACCCTTCAATTGCTACAATTTTGAAACATAAATCACCGAAAAACTCCCCAAACCAAATATGGTTGATATCCTTCACTTCCCATTTGTATAATTCTGAATCCTACCCAGCTAGTTAAGATTGCTCCAAATAAAACATGGTTGATATCCATCTCTTATTTCCAGAGAAGAGGTCGCTTAAGCAACATGGCTAATTTGCCCCTTTAGATAACAATTGGAAGAAGGTAGTTACACTGTTACACGCACACAAATCTTTGGCAGAGAATGGACAGCACTTATTATGGTGAGGATTGACACCAAGACCTTTCCAGCAATAGAAAACACTAAAAACACATGTTCTATCAACTTAGTACTTTATTTCCGGACTTTTTTCTGTGTGTCCTTACAGAAATCATGTAAAACATCATATTTTCTGTCCTGATTTTCTCTATTGATACTGTTTAAATTAATATTGGGATTATTCTAGTGTGAGAGTAGAATCATGTGTGCACATGAAATTCTAGTCCAAACTTTATCCACCAGATTTTCAAACACACTGGCACATCTCGTCTTTATATTCTTGTCGTCATCAAATGAACTGGATTTCCACTGGCTTACAAAATCAAACTGGCATCACTTATAAAAAAATAATACATACAACATACAAATGCCAACCAGTCCATATTATTCACTAGTCAAAATATTTTGGCCACAGAAAAAAATATTCAAAAGCAAACATTTTCAAAAATAAAACCTTTCCAATTTTAATGCTAAAGGATTGTCAATATTCCTGAAATTACTTTAAAAAATCTCTTTTGTGTTTATCAGATAAGCTCAGATGCCAGACATATATGATCTGTGGAGCTTGTAAAAATCTATGGGTTACACAAGAACACTATTGTCTCTTGTTCCAGTTTCTAAAACCTTCCTCAACAGTAAGGAATATTTCAACTTCAAATTCCCAGGGAAAATCTGGGGCTTTGTACATAATCTCAGCGCCAGGCTGATTTTTTCCTCCGACATGGGCCATAATTGGCTATAGGGCCGATAACAAATTATCTGCATACAACTGTTAACAGGAACACTGATGTACCAAAGGCTCACTTTAAGTAGCCAGGTGATATGATATCATTATTGCATCATCATAGTTGGAACTTAGTTCTGGCAAAATATGTGATAGATTACATGATCATCCGGGATCCCTTGGTCATATATTAATCATCAGGGCCGTTTTCATTTATCGCAATCCAAATGGTTGAATCGAATGGACCAGAGTTGTTTGTTTATAACAAGTAGTAGTAAAGTAATCCAATGCTGCTTTCAGGTGAGCCTTGACAAAGCCTTGCAAGGCCTGCATAAACTTTTGCAGGTCCACCAGAATTTATACCTGAAAATGATGTGTTTAAAAACAGACGAACCGTTGTTCCGCATAAATGAACAGGCACCAGGCCTTCAAGTTCATCCCTTGGACACACGACAGGAACATAAAGGGTATATCAAAAGTCATGAAATAACCTATAAATATTATTACCCCTAGACTTGCACAAGCCACATACATCAAATATGTAACCCCTAGATTTGCACAAGCCACACATGTTTACATATATATTATAGTATGACACCCTTGCACCAGTCACATACATCACATGTATGTATATAGTCAGACTTTTTTGCATCAGCCGCATCGAAATAGTTATTTCATTACCACCGTAGACTTGCACAAGCCACATATATCTCTTGTATGTATTGTTAAATAATGGCACCTAGATTTGCACTAGTCAAACATATATTGTTTATATATATATATAGTTATCTAATGACTCCCAGACTTATACAAGCCACATATAAATCATGTGTCCAGTCTTGTGCAAAAAACAAACTAATCAGGGTTTTTTTCACAATAACTTAATGTCTTCTTGTAAAATATTTAATTTTGCTTTTTCGTTTTGTTTTAGGAAAAAAACCACATTAAAAACTTTATACAACTATGGTTTATAACAATCAACTGTTACCCTACTGTATGTCTGTAGTGTGTGGAGTATCTAGTTAAACTTGGGATTTTGATAAAAATTTCATAAATAAAATAAACAGAAATATTACATATAAATAAATATAATGGAATTAAAATAAATTGAATTTCATTCATGTGTAGAGCACTTATTTAAATGTCTACTGTTAATTCCACCCTTCTCATTGCCGCTCTTCTCATGACCACCCTTCTCATTGCCGCTCTTCTCATGACCACCCTTCTCATTGCCGCTCTTCTCATGGCCACCCTTCTCATTACCTCTCCTCTCATGGCCACCCTTCTCATTGCCGCTCTTCTCATGACCACCCTTCTCATTACCTCTCCTCTCATGGCCACCCTTCTCATTACCTCTCCTCTCATGGCCACCATTCTCATTACCTCTCCTCTCATGGCCACCCTTCTCATTGCTACCATTCTTATAGAAGAAGAGAATTTCACATCACCTCATTTTAGCTGGCTCGAGGAGTCGTTACAGGTTCTGTAACTCCAACACAATCTACAGCAACCATACAAACTTTGAGCAGACATTGCCAATGTTATTCTTACAAACAGTAATGCTTATTCAATAAAAAATAATCCAAGTGAATGGTTGAGTAGTCAAATAAGCAATGAGAAGGCTCATGTGCAAATTACTGGATAGAGATTTGGAAGTTAATAAAAAATTGACAGGACAAGATGGTTGATAAAAAGTTTTAAACCCCACACATCCAAGGTTACTTGGACCATTGCATGTAACCATATGTTGATATCACATTGGTGGAAAATTCCTCTAAAAATCAACTATCTGGTAAACCAGAGAAACAGGACAATCCTTTCCAGTACAATGTACATTCTAAAACTTACAATGCTGTGAAGTTTAAGCTTTAGCATTAAAACTTGGCTTAAAAGGCTACTATTTTTAGAGTGTACATTGAACTTCAGGTGTATAATGTATATTCCAATTGGTATCAAATATGTGGATTCAAGATGGACATGTTCCGTAAAATCTAAAAGATATTTCATCCAATCTGACATCTGGGCCCAGTTGTTCAAACGGTGATTAGCTTCATCACTGATAAGCGCAAATTTTATTTTTGGTGTATCTTTAAAACATAACCATTCACGGAGTTAAAATTTGCAAGACAGCTAATATTATATCAGAGTTAATTACATGCAAAACCTATAGGCTTTACTTTGTATAATGACCAAATTATTAGAGATTGAAAAATGTCGTTAAACAATGATTAAGCTGATCATCTTTTGAACAACTGGGCCCTGGTGATTACTGACCTGTTGTTAGTTTAAAATGACGCTGTGTAAAATTTGATGATTTATAGTCATCTGTAGTGTTAATTTATTATTACCTATCAAAGTGAAACAACTACACACAAGTCATCAAGTAATCTGACAAGTCGGCAATAACTGACGAATAATTAATCAAAATTATCTTTGACAACATGACATACACATCACTTCTACCTTGGCTTAAACATACCTTGCCAATGTAACCTGTCAACCCTAATTTGTTCTAACAAACACATCTGATAAAGCTGTAATTTGAGCAACAATCCAACTACCATTGAAATTAAACGCTGAGTAATGAAAAAAGTCTGTATAACCAGGGAGAAATCCTGCATGCATGGGATGTGGCATTCCATGGTCGTGCAAAGGTCAACTGCTGAAAATGTGGTAGATTCAAATGACCTGCTGGGGATTAATTGTCGATCGGAGTCTACATCTTATACATGTAATTCCAGTGTCAACACTTTATATCCCCATGAGGTACTGTCAAGTATTCCAACTATTGCACACTCTTTGATACGTAGCTAACATTCTCGCCGATTCCTTATTAGCTAACTTACTGTCAGATACACCAGGTTACACTCACTCAGACGGTTATTCACACACACACCCCAACACCTTTCCTAAGGAATGCAGCACTCTGTTGACTAGGAACCTCAAACACACTGTTGCTGTAAGTCTGTGATAAACTGGCTCAGTCTTGTGATTTGTGTTCTGTTTTCACACCAGATGGATTCTCCTGTGTAAACTTTTGTAGTCTGCGCTTTCTTACTTCATGCATCTCATCATTGTGTTCCTCTTCGTGGGGGTCTTCCCATGCTGGAATCGTCTCCTCCTTAGCCGGAGAGAAACCTGTTGCTCCCTCCAGACCTGAAAAATCTGAAAGTCAAAAACTAATCAATATACTTTTGTAGATATGAAGAAAAAAATGATCTTTTACAAAATAAGATGCAGTCCAATCAAAATCGTTTTGGGGAACTATAGAGAACTATTCAGCTGTCAAAACAGGATTGAGGCTTTTCTATCAATGAGGGTATTTTCTGCTTGAAAGGTGTTACACCTCTATTGTCTTAGCATCATTTATTCATATATTATAAGTTTTCCTGACAAGAAAATATCTGGTATGGACATGCTAAAAAATAATAGCAACACCCTACAGGATTAAATAAGGCATAAATGGACTTACCAAGTTTTTGATCCTCTCTGTCTGTTTTATCTGTGGGTTGGAGGCCTGGCCCCTGTGTTTTGGTATGATTTGAAGAATTTTGGCTTGAATCAGCTTTCATTTCTTCTTTTTTATCTGATTTATTTTGGGATAATGGAAAACTAGCTGCACTGATTCCAGCTATCCTGTAAAAGAACCCAATCAGGTAATTTGGAAGAACCAAAACCATTTATATAGCCAAAGATAAAGAATAAATAGTACCAAACAAAATGTTAAAGTGCCAAATTAGGAAATTCTATCAACAACAGAAATCAAAACATAACAATGCTGGAGAGATGTCAGTACTCACACCAAAGTTCTAAATATTATGTATAAACTTATCATTATGATACCGAACGAAAATCTCTCCGCAAATTTATATTAGGAAGAAGCAATAATTGATGGTGCATGTCATGGAAAGAGATGCAAGCTTACAAACCAGGCTTACAAACGAAGGGAGACCACTCTTACCCTGTCTGTGTTGCCACAGTGTTATACTGTTGTATAAGAACCATAGCCCCATCCAGCAGGGCCTGTATGTCCTGTAACCACTGAAGCCTGGCCTCGACGTTTTCCCGTTCCTGGCCCTCCATTGCCCTCAGCTCCTCTACAGACACACCAGCCAAATTTCTGGGAGGCCGTGGCATGGCTATGTAAACAAACATTATGGATTTCGATAAGCACATAAACATAATTATTCCTACACACCTTTACTAAAACACACTTAATAATCCAATCTGGCCATATTTGTTACTATATTAGTTGGCAAAGGAAACTAATTTAAACAAGGCATCATCAAAGAACCACAACTATAAAATAATTTTGTTTCAAAACCTGTTTCACACAAAAAATAGTTCCAACAGCACGAATGCAAAACTTCTTTGCAGATGCAGGATTCTCAAATGTTTGAACCTCAAATCAATGCTACCAACAGACACTGAGGTCACTGGATAGAGAGCACAATCCTACCATAACTTCCATACGGCATCATGAATGGCATCATGGGAGGAACTATTGGGGGCACTGTGGTGGTGCCAGTAGTCGTGGGTGTGGGCTGTGTGGATGTTGCCCCAACTGTCGATGTGCCTGCAGTACTTGAGGGCATGGCTGTTGCTGAAGTTGTTGTAGAACTAGCACCAGACGTTCCTGGGGCAGCTGTCAACAAAAAAATATTAATTCAATATCAACAAAAAGGCATATAAAAACAAAACAAGACAGTTTTTCTTTATTTTCATATGCTGTAATCACACATAGGCAGATTATTTAAGAGACTATCTCATTTTCATTTTGAATTTATCCTTTCTTTTTTCTATGCAAGTTCTGCCTTGAAAGGTGAATAGATCTGAAGAGGGTACCCATGTTTATTGTAACAAAACTTGTGAACCGCTCGGTAAAATGTCTTCAAAATTTCGGTATAATTGCCTCAATGTATCCTAGCAATGACAGTGATATAGTTTTGCTTGCACTGTACTGTAGTCGTTACCCATGAAAGACCTTAGTTCCTATTTACCACAACCCCCAGTTCACTTTTATAATACACTGTATTTACCACAACCTCCAGTTCACTTTTATAATACACTGTATTTACCACAACCTCCAGTTAACTTTTATAATACACTGTATTTACCACAACCTCCAGTTAACTTTTATAATACACTGTATTTACCACAACCCTCAGTTCACTTTTATAATACACTGTATTTACCACAACCCTCAGTTCACTTTTATCATACACTGTGTTTACCACAACCCTCAGTTCACTTTTATCATACACTGTGTTTACCACAACCCTCAGTTCACTTTTATAATACGCTTACTAACTAACTGCTGGTACTGTATGAAGGGAGCCATTGCATTTTTTTAACAAAAAGGTTGAGGTGTTATTATTATCAGATAATGATGTATCAGAATAAAAGACATATTTACCTTGTGGTTGCTGAGGCATGTTTGGCCACATTGGAGGCATACCTGGGAATCCCTGGAATACTGTTATTAATAGAAACAGAGAAAATAATGATTGAAGAATCACTGCAATGTACACAGATGTACTACTGAAATATTGTTGTACTACTGATAAACATGTATTGACTATTATCTCTACTCAAACTATAGTTCATTGAATGTTTAATAGGATGCAGCAGTCAAACAAACTTGATGTCTTACAGTTTTGTGGCATCTGTGGTACTTGGGGCTGTTGAGGCTGTGGCTGCTGCTGCTGCTGCTGTTGCTGTGGTGGTTGTTGTGGTGTGGCTGCCTCTGCACGGGTCATCCTTAACACATCCATTCTGCATGTGGGACAGGTTTGTTGGCGTTGGAACCAGGATCGCAGACAGCTGGTATGGAAGATGTGGTTACAAGGGAGCTTCTTACAGGTAGCTAGCATGTCCTCACGACAAATGATACAAACGTTGTCCCCGGCTTGCAATTCCTCCTCTGTAGCGTCTGGATACAGTGTGTTCATATTCTGTATAGCACGACGAGACATGATCACATCGTGGAGAGCCTTCTTAAATCCTCTGCAATTAAAACAAAGAAATTTGTTATTGTTTGTAACACCCTCCTTCAAAATATTGTCATGTACCAGTGCTGACATTCAATCTTAAAAGAATATTTTCATTTAAACGCCATACATTTAAGGAATAAAGTGTCTTTCTGGTGGATCTATCAAAGGATAAAGTTCAGTTGGTGTTGGGATATTCTAAATG
>JAUMHH010200578.1:0-13411 GCA_032359455.1 Chlamys rubida | reverse complement strand
GTCGTATGGACTTTTACGTTATTGACAAAGCGAGATAGGCGAGACATATAATTACGCGTAATTCTTGTTTTAGGGGAAAATGTCATTAAAAAGAAAACAACAGAACAGAAAGTGAAAAAATGACTTTTCATATGAAAACAAAAGTATCTGTAAAATGTAGTTACTGATGTGTTCATAATTTCTCTTTAAACTGCTGTGCATTTGATTATAAACTTATTCAAAACTACTTCATTCCAGGTAAAAAAATTGGTGACAACATCAGCGAAACAGAATTTGCAAAAGTTTTATCGAAGAAAATTCAAGGAAAGATAAGTCTAACATCCTCGGAGAAAGACTCTCAGTCTGAGGATTACAAATCTGCTGGAATTATTACTAAGGTAGGGTTGCGGTGGATATTGAATGATTGTGGGAGAACTCTTCACTTATGAAAACACAAAAGTCTAACTTGAGACATTTCACATATTTCCTTGAAACTAGTCACCAGTCATCCTGTGTACTTCAAAAGCTGTTCAGGACTCGCCTGAATATTTTTTTTTAAATCACCGACTTAAGTCATATTCTCCGGAAATGTTAGTGGTACAGAAACTGATTGCAATATAATACATATCTTACTCTATAAAATATTATGTCATGATTCCAATATGTAGTTTTACGGACCTATTTAACCGATTTATCAATATTTCGTTGTTTCATCCGCAGGTCATTAAACACCCGAGGGCGACAGCCATGGTTCTGTTTGACGAAGGATTGGAGTGGGTTTCCGACGAAGGTTTGAAATTTGGCCTGTCACTGATTCCGACCAATCAGCTTTACCTGCTTGGCGTGTTCTTCCTGTACAGTTTCATATCAACGAAGCTCCTGTTTCTTGTCGTCCCACTCATTGTATTTTACATTGCGATTGCCATCATGGTCATCTCGACCTTGCAAATGTTTTACAAGAGCAAGAAACTAAGGGATGCTACAGCAATGGCAAATGTTCTCAAGAATTACGATGTCGGAGTCAACGTCGACGATACGAAATCACAGTACACGTGGAATACCCTTACCCCTTATTTGATATATTTTGGTGCCTTGCCCTTTCTCATCGTAAGCTTCTCATTGGCTAATAAATTATTCATACCGTGCTCCGAGTTGATGATCCTTTCTGGTGCTTTGTCTGCCATATGTTTCTCTGCCTTGAGTGACAGCCATGATCTTATCACTCTGATGTCGTTGGGTTGTAACTTTCTTGCCTCACTTCCCACGTTTTTCCATGCATTCCCGGATATCCCTGTCATTACTCCAATCTTGCACCTCGTAACAGGGTCCTTTTTCTCTATTGAGCTTGGTTACGGGTTTTCGCTGAATTTCGGAATCCCTTCGCTGTCACATATTGTTATTGGGATATTTTTCATCGTCATGGCGATGCAGAAGTCCTTCTCTGGTGTGTATCGGGTATTGGTACCACATCTCATCTGCTACTTCTGGTGGAACTTCATGACCTCACTGTTTCCCTTCACAACTTGGACAGGTTTGGCTCGTGCTAGTATAGGATATTTGTTTCTCCCTCTGCTCTTTCCATTCATTATGTTGGCAGTTATAGGTTGCTTCCTATATTGTCTTTACTCTCTTTTCCGAACAGAACTGTTTGGAAAGGTCATAATCACGCTCCTTATGCTTGCTGTTCCGGTTCTTTTGACACAGACAAAAGCTCTTTTCGGGAAGAAGACTGATAAAAAATATAAATCTGTCAAGACTATTGTCATGGTGGTTTTCGGAGTTTTAGCATTAATCCCTCTTGCTTTCATTCGACTACCAAGTTTCAAGGTTAAAGGGAAATTGAATCTGTCTTGGGAGGACTACAGCAGTATTTGTGTGAATGAATCGGCAAGCAACACAGCCCCGAACCAAATGCAATGCAGCCATTTCATTGGCCAGAAAGTTGTATGGGAAGGAACATTTGTAGGGGCCAAGGTTACGAAAATTGAGAACAGTGTCGCACCGTTATTGACTAGTTTACCTGGTTTTATTGCCGATCAACTTCGCTGCATTTATGGAGAAGACTTCGGAGACTGCGATTCTGATGAAATAACAGAAACTGAAAAACACGTTTGTCAGCTGATGAAAGCCGCAGGGCGGGACTGTCACCTAAAGAAACACGATACGTTCTCATTTTCGGCCAACGTAGAAATGCCCGACTCGGTGATGCTCAGTTTGGATGTCGGTGATGCATTCAAGGCAGTAATCGCTGCTTTAGAAAAAGGAGACAAAGTCAAAGTTTCCGCAACTCTTCACGATGGCTTGGGGACGAAATCGTTGCATATGAAGTTGAAAAACATTAACTGTGTGAGCAGAGAACTGCCAGTCATGGAATTGATTGATGAAGAAGATGATGATGAAATAGTTGAAAAAGCCATGAACGAGGCTGTAACTGTTGCTTTTAACTTCTTCTGGTATCCTTTGGTGGAATATGCTCCTTAGAGGTTTAACTCAATCACCCCTGAAGACACATTTGAACTCCTCCAATTCAAAGGCTGGAATAGTTCATTATGAAATTTCAGGGGTGAATGAGTTAAGAGTCGAGGGTCAAAGGTTATAAGCACTCATGTGAACATGATGTCTCTCTCTTTTAAAGGGAGTCTCCCTATATTTTACCTTCAGAATCTAAAAGTCTCGGTATAAAATCAGAATCTCCCTACATTTGGTTGTAATATTAATGTAAGCATTTTAAAACGTATTGATGTAAGCAAATTTATAACTTGTTGAAAATGTGTCTAAAACACCAATAAGTAATTTTCTTCTATTTAGAAAGGTTTGAGGCCCGTGCGGGTCAGTTGCCAGGTACTGCATGGCACAGGTCAGGGATTTTTCTCTGGGAGCTCCGGCTTTCCTCGACCACCAAAACCTGGCACGTCCTTAAATGACCAAAGCTGTTAAAAGGACGTCAAACACAAACAAACTAAACCAATTAGAAAGAATTGAATTAACAGTAATCACATTTAACTGTAAATTAATTGTGTAATTTTATTTAACAAACTTGCCTCTCTGGTTATTTTTTTTTGCTTTTGAGGCTATAGGACTTCAGGTGTGCGACATTAATTCACAAAACTTATAGCTTTTGTTTAAAATGTATCATTTTATTTTTTAAGAATATTAACTTTTCAATTTACTTGTACATCTTTGTACAATGGGATAGTAAACAAGAGCTGCCCAGTGTTGAAGATACATTTTACTTCAAGAACAAATATACGACCTTTTCCTTGATATACAAAGTAGATGGTATATATATATTTTTGATTGGAAGATGCAGTAGAATTAGGAATTTTTGTTATGATATTTCAGAATATTTTACAAAATCTTTACAAGATGGTGATATACGGATTCATTGTTTATTGAAATTTCATTAGTCTATTAATTTTATTAATATAAATATTTCAAGGTTGATTATAAATAATCTGTATGTTCTAATTTATGGATAGAATAGAGGGTGGCTTATCACCGGACACTAGTACCCATGTAAACCCTTTCACCACTGTGGACCATAATGGACTCCTCCAGATCAATGCATGGTAGAATCCACTACAGTTACATAGGGGTGAAAGGGTTAAAGAGGGTGATTATATTACAGGTTACTCTCCTAATGTTCTGGAATCCTCAAAAATCGTAGTGTTTCTATATTTATGGATAAAAAAGAGGATGGGCTATAATCACCGGACACTAGTACCCATAGTAACTAGAATTGTGTAAAAGTAGGTGATCTTATTACAGCTATCTGGAAGTTTCTGGAATCCTCAAAAGGAAGGTAAGCTTTTATAATGGTAAAGGTTTATTTGTATTATTCCTTGAAACATGTAGTTGTAACCGTGTAGTTTAGAAACCTGGGTTGTATTATTGTAGTGAGATTATTAGTTTATATATGTACGAATCATCACTAGTCATGGAATTCTTTTCAGTTTGTGTATATTAATCATGAACTAAGCTGGAGTCACATATAATTGTAAAAGATGTGCATTAATTAGGTTGCCTTACAAGCATCAGCTGTTGGGAATTTCCCTTTAGCTCGGCGGTATAGAGCATCGGGCTGGAGAGCCAAGGGTTGCAGGTTCCAATGTACAATTAAAACCTGCCACATGCATCTATACACAATCTTTGATCTTCTATTCAAAACAAGACTTCATGTTTAGGTAGAGAGATTTTAATTATCATTGGCAATGGTGACTACCTTGTTCCAGGCCATTTGTAAGATCTACTTTAACAAAAGTTATGACTACCAAAATGAACTGAAAGAATTATATGGAAAATCATAGTTGAGATATTTTCTAGAAAAGCTGCCCGTGTTCATTTAAGTGTTAATTTAGTTTCTATGCAGTCATTCAAGACAATTTAATTTGAATGCAAGACCATCGTGAGGTTAGAATCGATCCCTTGTCTTTCCTAACACCATGCCTCTTATAAACTTTTTGTTGAAATTCAATTTCATGCAAATTCTCAGATGAAGGTATACACATTTTTATACAGGTGTAAAAAAAATATTGTTTTCAGTAGTCTCAAATAGATTTACTTATGTCTCATACATCCATATATATGTGGGACCCCGTTGTCTTCGACCCTATCTTTATTTTTCTTAGGTTAGTAATTTATACTCTCGAGTATATATATAAAAAGGGACCCAATGTCACATTTTTTTTATCAGGAACTTATGTCTGAATAATCTCATATTTTAGGAACTAAATTACTTGTTTTCTTATATATTTCAATTAACTCATTCACCCCTACATATCTAAACTGGACTTGCCCAATCTTTGATTTGGTAAGGTTCAAATGTGACTTAAGGGGTTAAAGTTATTACAATGTATATATTATTTTGCAAGAGTTACCTACCTTGGAACTTATGAAGAGTGCTATAATAATACATTCTACATACATTCTTGTGCTGAATGGTTCAGCAATCACAAACCAAGTCAACATTTTACAGGGGCCTGTTTGTTTATGAGAAACAACTGGTTTGTCTGTTTTAAATGTAACATTTTTGGGTATAAATCCTTGCACTCAGACCTGCAAAAGTTTATACAGGCCTTGTAAGGCTTTGTCAATCAACGGTTTGGATCGCGAACCTGGTTTCGCATCCAAAGCCTGGAACTTTAATTAAAGATATTACACTTCACATTGTTATAATTAAGTCATTAATTCTTAGGGTTTGTTAAAGGTGGGTGGACTTTTTTTTCATTCATATTGGTGAATAAGAAGTAACTCTAAATTGCCACCAGGGACCTTAATTTGCAGTTGTCGAATAATTTTACAACTTGGTACCAAGTATTACAGATTTCTGCAAGGCAGGATCATAAAAACTAAGCTGCTTCAATGATTCTTAATGAGATAGGACTGAATGATATTTTTTAATATCTGTCTTTTAATTTGTCAAATGAATTCTATAAAAATGTCTAGATGTATTTAATTTTTCCCTAAATTTGTGAAACATTATTTTTTGTGATATTTTATTTTATTTTCCTAAATATAAAATGTTTGCCGGTAATGTAAAAAAATATTTGTGTAAAGATGAACAAAGTTGATCTGCATGTATAAAATACATTTGTTATAAATATAATAGAAACCTATCTATGCAATATATTTTATAGTTTTATAATAAAAACGAATCTCTTAAAGAAATTATATGTCAGGTGGGGCTTTAAAGTTGATAAATATTATCGGTTTAATTAAATATCAATATCTATATAAACTTTGAATAATTATATTGATGCAACATATATAAAAATGTATATGATACATTTATAAAATATATACTCTTAAGTGGATAAAAGTTTAAAAGCGTCATAAGCATTCTTTAAAAAAATATATTTAGTTATATGGTGCTTTGCAATATATATATGTATTAAATTTAACTTGTGTACATTACCATAATATAGTTACAATACAGTTAATGTATATTTATTGTTTGTAACGAGAGTCTGGTGTTTTGTAAAAATAGAAAGGCGACTGTTCAAGAATGTTCCAACTGATTTTTTGTCTTTGTTCAGTTTTCATTCTTAAAAAAATAACTGAATTTTTGAGGAACTAAGGGTCGCCATGCTTTTGAGATTAGCAATTTATTTTTTCCTAATTGGGCGTTAAGTTCGGAAGGCTTGTGTTGATAACATGAAATTAAATAGCTTACATTGACAAAGGTCACACCGTTACCTACCATGCCAATATTAACATGGATTCTGTGCTCAAACCAGCTTCGTTTCTTGTAACTCAATTAAACAATGTCAAACAATCAAAAAGTCAATTGTAAACAGCGTCTGGTTTTACTGGTAAGTCTCCCAATTTCTTTTCCAAAATTATTGACAAAGTAAGATTTTTTTATTAATTTATAACCTGAACAAGAAATTGGGCTTGAGCGCAAAATCCATGATTGAGCATGAGAATGGTTTAATGAATACGGGCCCTGGTCCTTAGACTGATAAAGTCAGCTTTGTGGGCACAATTGGATTTATCAAATTATAAATAAAAATTTCATGTTTAAGGTGGGTTTTCATTAATTTTCAATATTTTATTGATATGCTTTAAAATCCTATCCTTTTGGGTTGTAATTTTTACAAGAGCCATCTATTTTCCTTGCATGGATACAGGTCAGAATGAAAAACTTTTTGAATACACATACATTGAAGAGTAGAATGATCAAATGAGTCATATCATTTTACTTTTTTATACATGTATAGGCTTTGAAGAGTCATTTTTTGCTAAACTAAGGTTATTTCTTTACCATTTATACATGGACAATTCCAGGTTGCAGGCCTTTAGGGAATCTGAGCATTAATATAACAGATATCAACCCCATACTGGTGGATAAGCTCCCGGCTTCATAATCAAGATGTCTGCCGATCAAATCTTAGTAGCAGAATCAAAAAGTTTTGTATGCAAAAAGGAGAGGATTTCTTTTGTATTTATCATGTAGGTATTTACTTAGAAAAACCACAAAAATAACGGATTGGAACTCTCCTTTGTTGGAGATGCAAAACTGCAACATGACTCTCTACCTTAAAAGTTTGTTACCTTTTACAACTTTTTATATGGGCACGTGTCGCGTTCAATAGTTTATATTATTCTAACATTTTTACCTTTTGAATTTTATTTCTTTCCTTTTTTTTACCTTTTGAATTTTATTTTTCCGATACATGTATTACAGAACTTGGAATCTGAAAAAATAGCCTGGATGCTTTTTAAAATCGACGAAAATGAGTTGGATCCCCTCTTAATTTTCACTTCAATATTTGGAAATAATTCCTGATTTATTTACATTTTTATTTGTTAAAAAGACGAACTGTGAAAATGTTTGTTATCAATTTTGTTTTTAGTTTTGTTTTCATTTTTGGTAAAGGCAAGAAATTATATTATATATACATTGTTTTCTGTTTATTGTTTATATGGAGTTTTAATCTTTACTTTTTCACACATATCATAAATTATAAAATTCATATGCAAGATGTATATAATCTTATTAAATATATATATATAACTTATACATGCTGTTACAGGTTTCCATCAGATATACCATATTTATCCAGCAATAAGCCCATGCCTGGTAATAAGCCCACCCACATCCGTTGTAGTCCAGGCTATTTCATCGTCTTACTGGTCATCACTTTACTTGAATTGATTAAAAGTTTCTAAATTATTATGTGTTGGACCCTGGGCTTACTGCAGGATAATTAAGGTAGCTTGTGTTTATCAATACTTGTGTATTGATATCGGACACCATGTTTTGTTACCCAGTACCATATTCTTGGTAATAATTGCACATGGATAAAAAGTGCTGGAATATAATTGGAGCAATTTATCAAATTAATTATTTCAAAATATGGTGTACACAAGAAGTCTTGGAAGGTTTGAAGGATTGTTTTTGATTGTATATTGTTATCCAATAACTTTTATATTTAATTTCTTATATGACAACACTTACTCAAAATCGTCATGTTTATATGCTTGCAGTCTTTTCTCCAATTGTAATGCTCATAATTAGCTATTATCAAACATTTTTATACACATTTTTGCTACTTTTTCCGAACTATTGTTGCTTGTTAACTATATCTTGCAATTTTTCGACAATCATACTCGTATACTACATGGAGATAGCGTATGTTTTATATTCTGTTTAGTATAGTTATAGAAATACTCATTGTTGAACACAGTTGTCTTTCCACTCTAACCATTAATACTGCTGCAATACTAATTATCTGTTGTAAACAAAATTATTAAAATTTGTAATTAGTTCATTTTATTGAAGTTATTTTCCAGAAAATAAACCAGTTTGGAAGCTTTAAACTTGACTTGCATCTAATTTTTATTGCTCCAAATATAACCCGAGGGGATATCACTGTCAAATAATACTGCTGCAAAACTTAAAAATATGGGTTGTGAACTTTTTTTTTGTCGGTAAATAAACCAAATTTGAAGCTTTAAAATTGATTTCTCATTTTTATCCCTCCGAAAAAAAATTGAGGTAATAAAAAGGTCACGCACCGTGTCTTTCTATTCGCCTATTCATAATGCCCGTCTGGATGATAATTTCGGAATTCATGATCATACCAAGTTCAAACTTGGTAGCCAGTCTGCAAAAGTAGACTGGAAGATCCCTATTGAATATATAGTCATGGTCTACGAGGGAAAAGTCACCGTACGTTGCTTATGAAGAAATAGGATTTTGTTTGGTTGTACTTCTGCAGATGACAAGATCAAACTTAGTGTATGGATTACCAAAATAGAAGCAAATAACCAATTTTAGGCGTCGTCTGCAAGAGGCAAGAGTCACCATTGCTAAAAAGGTACTATTTCTTTGTTGTGGTCGTCTGGTTAATAAGTTGAGAATAAAATACCGAACAAAGTTTGAACTATTTGTTTGGGGTGCCCTTCTGATTGCCACGATTGATATTCCTGTTGATTTTGGGCGTGGTTCATCAGTAGTCGAGATCACCGTTGCTGAAAACAGAATGTTGCTCCAGTGCTCTCGTCTAGATGGAAACTTGACAACGAATGACCAAACCAAGATAAAACTTGCTGCGTGGGTTGCCCAAATGGATGCAGAAAACCTATTTTGGGCATATATAGTCTGCAAGTTGTCAATGTAACCTTTGCTTAACAATTTCTTTATTCTTCAATTATTATCCAAATAGAATAAAGTGTTGGGTGCCCTTCCGATTGCAAACAAGCCTATTGATTTTTTGGGTGGACAGGCCAGTCAGTCATTATTTTTTTTACAAAAAAAATAGTTCAGAACGACATTGTGGTATGCATAATAAATAGTAAGTTTTGTTTTGTACCAGTAATTCAACTTTTTTTTTTAACTTCCGAATACCCTTCCGAATGTCCTTTGTCAAGCAAAGAAAAAAAAAAAACTTATTTTGCGAGTTTTGCCGACAAAGGAAAGGAATAATATCAAAAGCTTGTAAAACAAGTTTTCAATTACTGTTTGTATTAAAAAAAAATAGCATTTATGACAAAAATGGAAATTGATTTAAAATCTTTCGCCCAAGCAGTGGCAGTTTAATGGGATAATCGGGTAGCATTAAACTATGGCTGGATTAACAAGGCTTGAATGTATTCTTAAACAAGTCCGTTATCCCTTCAATTTTATTTTGATAAATCGCAACTTGCAGCAAGACTTCATACATCACAAGAGACTTGATGTGAAAGTTTTGGAAGTTCATGGATGCTAAATATCTAGAAAAAGAATAGACAAGTTCATAAACATTTCAACAATTTATTCAATTTAATCAAACTCAACAAGATATAAATGCAATAACAGAACAATTCATTCGTTAGGTTTTTTAAAAAGTTTAAAAAAGATCAATATCAACACTACGGTAGATATTAATATTTAAAAACATGTGAAAACTACCGAAATCTGGTAGGTTGGTTTTCTCTGCATTTATCAAAGCAATAACATTATCACTTGATTTAAGTCAAGATGTGGAAATAGGCTTCAGTTACTTCAATTAACAAGAACTGTTCATATGCTTGTGGCATAACATATATAGTTCAGAAGTTTTGAGTTCCGTTATGTTGTATTTCGAAATTGTTGAGTTCTATTACTCCTTCCACAGTGTCAGATCCATATCCGGAATACCGTCACAAGTTGCGAGTGGATTACTGAAATTAAATATAAATAAAGTTGTTAAAGGTAAAACCTAAATGCTTCTACTGTAAAAAAGTTTGTTCCCTATAAATCTATGTCCTCTTTATTCAAACAAAAGACATTTATAGAATGCAAACTTTTCAAAGGAGTCGAAAAACATTCTAAAATTGCTCTGTAATTTTGCAGAAAAGTATTATTACAAATTTGACCAGTAGCATAATGGACAAGCTCTCTTATTTTTATAATTAAGAGGTCTGGGAATCAAATCCCTGTAGCCATTGCATGGTGCTTCTGTGAAAAAAGAAACCATATTTAATTGAAATACTTGTATTTCCTAATCGTAAAAACTCCTTGTACAGTGAACGTGACTTACATCGTGCTCTGTATATGAAAGACGTCCTTTTGTATCAGGTCCATACCGAAGTTGGTACACATGACTTTGGCAAGGGTCATCTTCCTTATCTCATTACGTTTCGCTGTGAAAAAAAGAATTTTCATACGTATATAGGTGTCAACCTCTGAAAACTCCAATGGAGGCCGGGACTCTAATCTCCCTCATTCCACATTTCCAATGAGGGAGAATGTGTATAGAATGTGTATGAAATGCGACTGATACAGCTTTTCTCAATTTATCTTTCCCTTTTATGCATAAAAAAACCTCTCAAAAAGTATTCATTTGATTTAAACACAGCTGTTATGATCATTACACCCACCCTGCAGTAACTAGATCATTTGACCACAGGATGTAGATGTTGTGTTTGTGTGAAATTGGACTTGAATGAGGGAGTCGAGAGGGAGATTGGTAAATTTTGGTCAAAATGACGGGACATCCTCGATATCCAGGGGTTACGCCCACTTTCGCTCTCTACACCCCTGGAATATGTCATAGCAAAATTGAAGGTACGAAGATAGCCGTTTGATTAGTCTCGGTTACAAAATACCTGACCAATTGCTAAGCTGATACAAGATTTCAAGGAGAGACGCCCGACTTCAAAGCCTGTCAAGTTTTACCATTACATTAGATTCTTTTGATGTACATCCAAGGATCAAACTAGTCTCGTCTCATCAACAAGGTGGCACACACGAGCCTTCAATTTTGCTATGACATATGCCAGGGGTGTAGAGAGCGAAAGTGAGCATAACCCCTGGATATCGAGGATGACCTTAGTCCTAGAACAGGCTGTAACAAAATTGGCTATAAATAAGGTAATTAATGATAAAGAACGAAACCATCTTATAACAAGTAAGACAGTGAGTATCAACAGAGAGCAGTACTTTGGTCAAAAGTACATTTGAGGTCAAATCTAACGATTTGAGTAACACCGTGCATTGATTGACGGGGACTGTGGAATTGTAGATAGTGCTATAGGGCTATCCATCTAGTGACGACCGGGTCAGTCAAGGATGGCGAAGAGATCGAGGCGAGAGTGAGAACTCACCAAAACAGACAGGGTAACTGTCATCGCCATATGGTACATCTAGTATTGTTGTTTTGGAAGGGGAAAGTCAGCTTAGAAATTAGATTAGAAGTAACATTAAATTGCTACACGTGCCTCATTACTTATATACAATAGGTGGTACCTACTCATGAAGGGTTAATGTTGTATATATTGTTAAAAGTACTTGGGGAGAATTTTATAAGGAGTCCAGAGTTAGGCATTGAGAGTCGGGATTCGAGGTTCGAGAATGTGAGCATCTGGAGAGAGAGCCGGGCCAGGGAAGTCCTCGGCCGGAGGGGCCAGGGATGGCCTGCGTCCAGCACTTGGTGTGCTTTAGAACTATGTGTTTGATGTCGTAACTCTATATAATCTGTGTGCAGGTATATTTGCTGTTGTGTTCAAGAACTATGTTAAAATTCACTAGATTTTAGAAAGATCTTGCAGGGAGTGCCTACTCCAGGAGAGGGGTATGGTCACCGATTGTCACAGACACAGCGTGAAGTTAATACAATTCTAAGTCCACATGTGTGTTCAGTGTGTTATGTAACAAGGCTCTGAAATAGCAAAACAACAATACCAAACAGGGAAGACTGGTATGTTATTCCTGAGGAAAGGAAAGTTAGCTGTCTTGATATTACAGTCTTCAGATTTGTCTTAAAAATCTATTTTATTTTATGCATGACCAGAGTTACTTTTCCTCTCAAGCTAAATGTGTCTGGACTTCCATTTTTTATGGCTTTTTAAATATATTGATTTGTTACAAATTGATCACTTGGTGTTTCAGATGAGGTGATCAGAATAACTGACGTAAAATACTTCCCTCTGCCGTTCTGGTTGATGTGTATTATCTGTGTGGCGTATTATGTAGCTGTGTTTCCCTTCATTGGTCTCGGTTTGTAAGTACAGTCCAATCCAATTGGTCCCGTCACCAATAGTGCAGTAGCCCGGGACCCGTACGTACTGATTAACCCTTTCTCATGTTCAAAGTCAGAATCTGTGCTCAAGCTCAATTTTTGTTCTGGTGATAAATGAATAAAAATTTACATGTCGACGATTTGGAAAAATTTTGGAGAGACTTAAATCTGAATACTGTTTTCGTTATCTAGACTTGACATTTTTACTATGTCAAACAATTTAAACAATTTATAAGAAAGTTGGTTTAAGCACAGACTCCATGTTTGAGTATGAGGAAGGTTTCCTAAAATATGGGTCCAGGTTTTCAGCTGTGGTTTTCTCTATTTCAACAACAGAATTTAATAATTCTTTATAAAATGTACAGCTATTCTAGTTGCCCACCTTTTGGACCTAATCTTATAGAGGCAGTGTGTTCCCTATCAGGACTCGTAAAACAAGGTTTCATAGATAGCCATGCAGTCTGTATAAGTACAGTTGTTGAGATTTTAAAAACCCATCCGAGTTAATCAACATCTGCTTTGCTCTCACCAAAAGTTTAGTTACCTGCCTAGAAACTTGTGCGTGTGTCTGTTATTAGTAGTGTTTTCTTAAACCAGTGTTAATACTGTAAAGTACTTTAACTTCAAACTTTAACCCTTTCACCCCTATGTAACTTTAGTAGACTCTACCAGGCATTGATCTGGGTGAGTCCATTATAGTCTACAGTGGTGAAAGGGTTTTATGCTAGGAACTTTGACACAGTATAGATTGTGTGCAACACCATCAGAAGATCTAACCCTATGTGGTGAAATAGTGTAACATCAAACAATGTAGTGTTATTTCTTATCATTACTGCCAAAATATCGAAAAAGTTACCCATGTACTAAAGTGGAATAAGCTTATAGATATTTGGTGGATATTAGATTATTTTGAGGTAACACATATTATGTATTACTAGTACCATGTG
>JAUMHH010200556.1:0-13414 GCA_032359455.1 Chlamys rubida | reverse complement strand
TAATGCCCTAACATTTCAGTCTGATGCCCTCACCACTCTGTCTGATGCCCTCACCACTAATGCCCTAACATTTCAGTGTGATGCCCTAATCGCTCCCACACTCCTGTTCACATCCTTAGCCCTGTACCCTTCAGGGCTGGTCTCTGATAGGACTAATAGTGAAATTAAACATTGGACACACGAGTCAGTATTTCTTTGTTAAAGCATTACATGTACTATGTAATCCCAGCCCCCAAACCCACTACACCGCTTACAATTAGCATGAGGTCTTCCAAAGCCAAACCACCTAAGGAGAATTAACCTTTTGTGTGGGGGAGGGCTAAACAGCTGGTTTTGGGGGGGAACAAACGGAGCAGAATGTGGGAAAGTTCCTCCGTATCTTTAATAATATCTTTACCAAACATAACAAAAGCGTGAGTAAGTTCCCTAATAACGGAGAAGTTATCTGATATCTCCCTAATTCACGTACACTAATGTGTGCCAACTCCCATAGTACAACACTAACTGTATATGTACACTATCATATCACAAAATTATAGCACTGTTAATAATTTACATTAATTGCATCAATCATTTCCCGTCTACAATCAGGAATTGAGTAAGTCAGGCTAATTAGCCCAGTAATGAAAAGGTTTAAAATTTACAACAATTATGAAACATTTGTCAGGAATTGATATGGCAGTTAATTATAACAGCCAAAGCAGACATAGTTTGAATACAGGGAAAGAAAAGGACAGAAACTAGGGAAAACTCCAATTAAGTCAAATCTAAGATCTGTTTTATCTTATTCACAGGTGAAGGGTGTTCCAGCATGACAGGGCCATGGAAATATGTTTTATAAGCTTATAGAGACCTAAAGATAGCAGCGCCAGGTTGCCTTGATCACTTATCATCCGCCTGTTTGAAATGGGTGGTCAGATGATAAAAAACGATGATAAAAGTTTAATTCAGTGAAATCAGGTTTGAAAGTTTTCCAGGTTTAAAGATTTGCTTGACGTGTTATTATCGGATTACCACAATTCTGCAGTCTGTGAGATAGTGGGATGTTTGTAGACACCTACAGCGGGGGTAACCGTTGGTTACCACGGGCGAGCTAGTGCTTCCCTGCATCAGCAATTGTAAATAATATACGGGGGTAAAAAGAGATGCATATTCAAGCAGTTTCGAATGCCACAGTTACAGCTACACAATGAACCCAATTTGTGGCCATTGAAATCTTTTATAAATGACATGTCTAATTAGCACATGATCGAACCAGATTTCTGGTGCCAGCGGTGAGACAAAAAGGGCACCCAATTGGCATGTCCCATGATTCTTCAACCGTCGAGCAGCGCCACAACCAGCAGAACCCCGTCTGTGTCGTCCAGGGATAACAAGCTGACTTGATTGCCGAAGCAGTTTAATCAAGACAATTGTTATTCTTAGGGAAAATAAAAACTGAAGAGCGCTGTTTATTAGACTGAATAAATAATGGCATCATTTAGGTGTAAACTAGACAGCATTGTACTGAGGACTTTAATGTCTACCATACAGTAATACACACACACTCCACTCTATTTATTTTTCCAACGTGTATCATTTCGGTTTACGAACATCAGTTTTGAGGGCCAAGGGACCTGCGACATCCTTCCGTTACTTTGAGGAACTGCAAGCCAGGTTTCTGTATTGTTATAGTTAAGTACACTTCCACTGTTGTCATAATTACAATCTCCGTAAGGAATCGGTGAAAAGGTGACGGTGTACTTCTAGTCTATCCATCGCTGGATTCCTCAATACAGGAGAATGTAATCAGTATTTCATCTCGTAATAAAATCCTGAAATGAGTCTAGAAGTTTTCATTTTTGCAAAGAATTCATGATCTAGAATTAAATTAATCAACGCTACTTGTATGTACTGGAAGTGAATTCATCACATTAGCTGCCTAAACAAAATACTGTAGAACAAGATTTTGGGCATTTTATTTTCACCGATTTGCTAAAATGTTCAACTTCATAGGATCTATTTTTCACAGAATTAAGGTTTATTTGAACATTGTGCTACAGTTAGGATTCATTGGTTTCTGTGTGAAAATTGAGAAAAAAAAAACCTGTAAAAAAACCACCCTTTACAGTACACTAAAGGTATCAGTAAATTATAGACAATGCTATTGAATCTACAATGTCATGTCTCTGTTGTTTCATTAACCCTTTCACCCCTATGTAACTTCAGTAGACTCTGCCATGCATTGATATGGATGAGTCTATTATGGTCTACAGTGGTGAAAGGGGTAAGACCTCAGACCATAGTGGTCAGTCAGTGTGTCATCCGATACTGGATTTACATCAGTTTGATATAGGTTATTGTGCTTGATATATGTTATTTTGTCTGATACAGGTTATTGTGTTCATGTTTGTTGTTATTATAACCTCCGCAAGGAAGTTGGGAGTATACTACATGAAGAATCAACCGGTCTGTTTTGTCCGTCCGTCACTCTGTCTGGATGTCTGATGTTCCTAAAGCCTTTCAGGGCAACTCCTCCTAAATTTTAGCACTGGTTTCAACGCAACGACACTTTACAAATCAAATAGCTACCCCCTGATGTTGTGCATGCAGGAATCATTTTTTTGTTCTAACAATTTTGTACGGAGTTTTGACACTTTGTTGAAAAGCCCTTTTCCGGACAACTCCTCCTAAACTACTAGGCCGATTTCAACGAACGTTTACAGATAAGGTAACTACCCCCCTGACGTTGTCCGAGTAGTATTTTTGTTTCATTCCGAAAGATTGACTTCATATTGGCGTTGTGCACATGGACATGAAATATTAATTTTGTTTTCATTTCAAACCTTATTAATGGAGGACAGGTGTTTCCTTTATTCTAATTGTGGGATTCGGGGGTATCTTGGTTAGCCTCTCGATAACAGTTCTAGTTGTGTCCAATACCGAAATGCCAAGAGGTAAAACTATTATTGTACTTCTTGAGCGCTGCTTTTTTGCGTGTCTCCCTAGGCACTCGTCCTCGTACTATCACGCTGTTGCAAGGATTCAAAACTCTTATATAAAACATTTAAGTGTTCTTTGGGTCATATAAGTGAGAATTCAATCCCGGTGACAAGGTTTAACTAGATAAATGTATACAAGAATAAGGTCGGGCCCAATTTATTTATCAAGGACCAGTCCAAGATGAAACCACTTGAATGCAATAATGATATTGAGATAACAGGTGAGAAATATACACTATGAACAACAATAAATCACCATTTTACCACAACTCTTATATTAACACCACAAGCATTGGATTCGGACACGAATCTCATCAAAACACTTCAGAAATATCATAACAGTGTCTTATCACGATTTCATCCCTATTGGATACAGCCTGCTCTTAATCATTGGTCTCACTTGGAACACATAGAATCTTACAGGACGCTGCCCGAGGAATACATAGGGGCGAAGCTCCATGTACACTTTGGGTTCACCTACAAAGATTCACAACAAGAGAGGTTACGTTAGTCATTTCTAAATACGATGCGTATACACTATCATCGAGTTTCGGTGTAAGAAATGGAGAATTTACATGCGAGACAGAATCAAGTCCCGCGAGCTACGGTTGGGGTGACTGGGCGCATTTGTTATGAAGCTATATTCAGAGTAACTAATCAGGAGCAGCCCACACGCCTTTGAAAGCAGTGTTTACCCTTAAGTGTTTTACCTACCGTTACTTGGTGAAAGTCAAGCACCTCTCGAGACCTAGAATGAAAACAGAAAGTAGACAGCAGGCGAGCCATTGATGAAACGAATCAAGCGTCTGTGATAGCCGCAGTTTTCGGACGGACACAAGTTGAAAGAAAAGTTCTATTTTCGTCTGACATTATGCACATACAATATCGTTTTGTAGTCATCACATTGAAAAAGATAGTTTTAATTATCAAACCATATTTATGGGTCAGGATCCATACAGAATGTATGTAGCACAATAATTGCAGTATCCTTGCAAAGGTAATTGTTTGACGTCAGATTGTTTGACGTCAGTGTCAGTATTTGTTTGACAGGTTATATATATTGTGGTTCAATTTACTAGTTTATTTACAGATCCGGACAATTGTTCACCTAAGCTGTCACATTAACACCCAAGTGGTTGTGTTTGATATGGTGAAGATTTAGTACAGTGGCTGTGAGAATGTAGTCGACTGGTTGTAGATACTGAGATATATCACATGACAACTATACGACATCATCAATAGATGGGGTATTCCCATGTCAGACGTGTATACCTCTATAGTAAAGTATGTCTGAAGGACGGGTACACACCCTACAGTGACGGCCTACACTACCAGACGTCCAGTCGTCCGCCGGTATATACATCTATTTAGGGACGCCCTTGTGTTCTTTGTCACACGTCCCAATACTTCCCTACATTGATCTTCACTGTCTGCCAGAGTTCCAACGCGCATTCGTTTATCCATCATTCTTGTTTGCCTGTAAAGATGTCTTCTGGTATGACGTTGTCCGTCGAGACAGGAGTTTTATGGTAAAGCGTTGTCCGTCCGTTTGCTAACAGGACGTTTTATTGTATCGCTTTGTCTGTCCGTTCTTTAACAAGTCATATCATGTCAAAGCGCTGTTCTTCCTTTTGGTATGGGATCATTTTAAGGTATGGCGTTGTCCGCATGTTCTTTATTGGGACGTATTGCGGTATGGCGTTTCCCATCCGTTCGCTAACCGGAGGTATTTATGTATGGCGTTTCCGTCGAGACAGGAGTATTATTGTATGGTGGTGTCCTTTCGTTCGTTAACGGGACGTATTTTGTAATTGCGTTGTCTATCCGTCCGTCCGTCGACTTCTCTGTTCAACAACTCTCTCATTTTCCACTAAATACTTTCATTAACTAGTTCCTAAGTTTCCATATGCTTTGATACTTTGATTGGTGTATCAACACCATTCAAAGTTAAACGTGTATACAAGACATTGATCCGATGAATATTTACAGAGTTACCGACACTGGACTTGAATCATTATGAACAGACAAATAGTCTCTCGGTTTGAAACTTGGCAAGGTCTTGGACCATCAAATAGCCCGCTATGTTTCGACAAACATGCAGAGACAGGCGTATTATGTACCCTTGTGGTACTTTTGTTACTTCTTTGGTTTAAGCGATAGCATAAAGAAGCTTGGTATGTAGTATCTGACATCTTCACAGCGTCAGGTAAATGGTCATAAAGTACCTACATGGCCGCTACATACACAGATGAGAGAAATTACACTATGTCTGACACTACCTCTTAGGTCGTGAGGTGTACTGAATCATAATTATCTGGACACGAGCCAGGGAAATTTGTTCTGTCTGACTTTTAAAGTCGGACGCTCCCACAAAAAAAAATGAATTATTACGGTAGGTATATAAACTGCTGTAAATCTGTTTGATGCGACTATTAATTAACGCTTTAATATCTAACTCACCAAAGGCGCGTTGCTGGATACCAGATGTGGTACATATATAAATCGTGGCTGTTGTCTATGTGGCTGTCTGTGTGAGCCTTCATACAGCGTAAACAAACGATCATCTTTTGTTATGGTATGTTACCTGTCATCAATGACCAGAGCATATATTCCGGCTGGCTATATATACCTGCCAAATTGTTAAACGCGTCCACATGTTAGATACGGAAGGTAATCTTTTGAGCGATAGTCCGTCCTTCGTTTGACTGTGAGGGTACACAACTATATGGACATACATAATTGCTTGCACTTCAAAAATTTCACTAAATAGAAACATACTATACAATAAATGAACTACAATCTATTTCTTGTTTATAAAAATATATGAGTCGCATCAAATGTTTTTCCTGTTTCTAAACACAATACATATACAGATGTATAACCATTCTCCTTTCCATAAACTATATAAGTTATAGAAATTGATTTCTTTCATTATTAAGAGTTCATCACACGTCATTTCCTTTATAGAATATTCCATATGTTTTACTTTTATCGATATGCTGTACAGACGACTTACCTCGTCCCCCTGTTCCCCATGAACTGATGGGATATTTTATGTTGAATAACAAGACTTCAAGAATGATTTCTGCATTTCTTTTATCCTGATCACTTCACTTCCAAATTAAAAGACAAACTTGACGAATTGAATAAGTCGACCTCCAATTTCCCATGTACTGATGTGTTAAGGATACTTAATCTTGAATAACACAACTTCAAGAATTATTCGGCATTTCTTTTATCCTGGTCACATCACTACCAATTTCTATCACAAGTCTGACGACTTGAATATTACGATCGTTTACCGTCAGTTCCTCTTAAGTAGCATACCTGCCTCCACTGCTTATGGATTTCTTATACTGCAGTCGAATCGCCACTCAGAAGAATTCTATCTGACGACTAGAATATTACGATCGTTTACCGTCAGTTCCTCTTAAGTAGCATACCTGCCTCCACTGGTTATGGAGTTCTTATACTGCTTTTCTATGTGTCTTAATTTCATGAATAAATGTGACCTGGTCAACAATAAGCTACTGAACCAGTATAATCATTAGTCTATAATACTTCCCGGAAAACTGATCTCGTTTGTCATCATAAAGCATTCCATCAGCTTCCGTCAGACGATGTTCCGCCATTACCGAAATCGGATGTTTACGCTCCACGAGGTGATCTTCGAAACATGATTTTATAGGTTCATATTTTTTGGGATTTCGTTCGAAGGAGATCGGCTGCTTAACAAGAACTAGCAGTATCTACTCGGCAATATAATTGCTTATTAGCCGGCGGCTCTGTCTGGAACACATCATACGAAATCCAGCCGAGTTCTGTTTCATTGCAGTTTTTTATGGTTTTAAGACTGTAATCTTGATTTGTTCCATCCGTCTTTGTCTGTCTGTGTCCTGTCAATGACGCCATCACTGTTTACACGAACACATGACCCACTTCTCTTTCCTTCCAGATAACCTTCATGGAATTCAGTAGGACTTAAATTCCGTATGGTTGAAAGTTCACGAGTTTAAACATGCTATAACAATATGGTGTGCTTTCACAACAGCACTTTTAACCTACCACGCACAAAAAAATCCAGACAAAAATGTTGCATGAATTATTACTCGTTTTCAAATGCGTTGTATTTTAGTCCCATTTCATTCGACATGTTTTGCAGTTTACTTCTTGTTTGTTGTAGTTCTGTTTGTGAAACCAGTGATGCGCGACTGAACATGCGCGTTGGTCTCCACACCGGAAGGGTGTTGTGTGGTGTTCTGGGATTGAAGAAATGGCAGTATGACGTTTGGAGTAATGACGTCACGCTGGCAAACCACATGGAATCTGGAGGCATTCCTGGGTACGTTACATTTAGCATCGAAAGCAAAGTCCGTTAAGACGTTTGATAATTATAACATTACTTTTGATTAAATCGTTTGTCTGTCACTCATAAGAAACGTCAGGAAAATTTACACCATAATGTGTTGATCAATCTGGTAGGTATTCCCATTTATTTTTTATTCTCAGCCAAACTTCTAAAACAAACCCATTAGATCTTACATACAATTTAGAAAATGATTCCAACCGTAAAACTGATTTGATGCAAAACGTTGATGTGCTCCTATTTATATTGACTTTAACTATTTTACTTAAAATCAATCTATTTTACAAGTCCATTAACTTATATGAATCACTCCTGTCAACTCGCCGGGATGTAAGCGTAGGGGGTTCTAATGTTTTAATACCATGTGAGGCATCAGCAATGATTAACAGTCAGAAACACGTAACATTGTCTACCATCAATGTCATCTACAGCATGACATACGGTAGACAGACCATAATCATTATCATATTCCCATTACAATGCTATAGGTACAGGGCCCACTTGTATCAAACATCTCAACTCTTGAGATTTCCTCAAGTCTAAGATTTCCCATAGACAATACATTGCTTGAGATTTTCCTTAACTTTGAGATGTTTTATACAAGTGGGCCCAGAAACCTAGGCTAAAGGTTCAGAATCCCTCTATCACTGTACTTGTGGTAACAAACATCTCCATATAATGCATCATACACCACAATCACATGAACTACAAACAGTAATAATTACTGATATACAATGATGGTAACTCACAAAGACTTCACTAACCAGATGACAAAAAAGATAAACGCAGTGATTTTTTTATTTTTTTTTTCTAAAGGGCTGGTGTCTTTTTTTATTGGGAATTTTACAGAGCAGACACAATGAATTGGGAATTATACGACATGTTACGGATGTATGATATTAGGGAAATTTTGTTTGATCGCGCTCCAACAATCTCATGTGTAAACAAAACTTGAATTCAATGCCCCAAGATAAACTTCTATTTGTCAAAATATTTAACAACGTTGTACAACAGTTTATAAGGCATACTCTAATTTATTTTTTTCAAGCGATTAGGAAAATATTGGGTCAGAATAGGGAAAACTTTACTTTGGGAAAGTACCTAAAGTCAGCACTAAAAATGGGGTAAAAAAATCACTGAAACGATATACTTACTTTAGCTCTTGAATTGAACACTGCATCACGGCACAATTATCCTGGAATGATATTTAGAAATTATTCATTCATTACATAGTTGTGTTACTATATACTTGGTGTGCAGGTACTAGCTGAGTTGCAGCTTGAAAATCTAACCTGAGAATTGAATTTCAGGTCTTCAGGTGCACCATCAATTTGAGCTTTGAGCTTAACATCAAACTGTATTTGTATGTATCTACCCAGAACAGTGTTTTTTTCTATTTGAGATTCAAGTGGAGTAACTACCTTGAGATCTGCGCTTCAAGTGATATATATTTACTGGAGCTTCAAATCTTGCTGTAAGTAAACTATCTACCAGAAGTTTCTGTTTTACATCTACCTTGAACAGTAATTTTACCTTTCTTTAAAACAAGAATTACGCGTAATTATATGTCTCGCCTATCTCGCTTTGTCAATAACGTAAAAGTCCATACGACAAAATACGTATAATAAGGAATGATAGTAAGAGTAACTTGACCAAGTTTCAGTTCAATCGCATGTGAATAACTTTGTAAAAAGTGGAGTTTAACGCAAATGTTGACGTGGCCGCCGCCGCCGGAAAAGCAATACCTTAGTCTCGCTTTCCTCGACTATCGTCGAAGGCGAGACAATTACTCAGAGGTGTGAGTCTTACCTTAACCAGAGCTGTGAATTGTATCTACCTTAAGTTTATCCATATCTGTAAACTATATGAGCCTGATCAACAAGCTATATACATATACCACTACTGTCTAGCTAGGTTATTTTAGCTTAAAACCCCTAATTACCCTGAGTTGCATGTTTTCTTTCCGACACTTATGGAACTCCATGTTTGTCGTCTCTGCCTCTACTTTGAGTCTGTCCATGGATTCCAGCTTCTCGGTCATGTACTCGCGGATCTCGAATAACTCCTTCTCCACTTGGTCCACATCGACGTCCCGCGAGTCAAGTGTCCGCTGTAGGTTTTGCACAGCTAAGGTTAAGCTAGAAACACAAGGCAGTGTAATATCAGACAAGATTATGCAAATCTCTTAGTCTTAAGTTTGTTTCAAAACTTTCTGGGATGAATACAAGTCATTAGATAGGGCCAAGGACCATATGGCAGTTTATGAACAAGTCAGTCACCCAAAAAAGATATGCAAGGAATCAAATTTAGTAATTAACCATTTTCTAATTATGTTTTCATGTATACAGTGTACTTTTTTTTCTTTTTTTTTTTTAAATCAGTTGGCATTGAATGATGCATTAAAAATATTAAAGCAGAAGTGTCCAGTGTTGTCAGTGTTTAAATTTAGCCCAACAAATGACTTACTGTTCATTCTCACACTGCATTAGTTGTTCTCTCTCCTTCTGTTGTGCTACAGCATGTGATAAACTGCAAGAACAAAAACAAAACTGAGGGTCCATATATACTCCGCAATATAGTTCTGTAAGTGCATGAGGATTACTGAACTTAAATTAGTCCTTCAGAGGTACATGAAAATTCCTAAATCATGGTACTAGTGATCACTCTGCAATATAGTTTTATATGGGTATGAGGACAAGTGAACTTAACCTTAGTCCTTCACTGCTGCAGAGGTACATGAAAATCACTAAAGCCTGGTATCGGTGACAATTTTACCTAGGAAAATAAACTCTGCAATATAGTTTTATATGGGTATGAGGACAACTGAACTAAAACTTAGTCCTTCACTGCTGCAGAGGTACATGAAAGTCACTAAAGCCTGGTACCGGTGACAATTTTACTTAGGAAAATAAACTCTGCAATATAGTTTTATATGGGTATGAGGACAAGTGAACTAAAACTTAGTTCTTCACTGCTGCAGTGTTGCATGAAAGTCACTAAAGCATGGTATCAGTGACAATTTTACTAAGGGTAATAAACGGATGAATTTCCCTTTCCCCAGTTCCTGTGAATTACCTACCGTTTGTTAACACTCTCTAGCTCCTCCTCGTTGGCCTTGAGAGAGACTTGTAGTCCTTGAATTTCCAGAGATGTCGCTCTCTCATTTTCTTCACTTTCCTTCTGTTTGTTTACAAGTTCTTCCCTACATAGCTGACAGGCCTCGTAAGCTGTATGGGTCCAGAGAAAGGGATTATATAATTAAAGCCAACATAGACATTACAAATTATACATTCACAAACAGCACAAACTGTAACTTCACCATACATTGTCAGCACAAATAATCATACATTCACCATCAGCACAAAACTTCACTATACTTTGTTGGCGCAAATAATCATACATTCACCATCAGCACAAAACTTCACCATAATTTGTCAGCACAAATAATTATACATTCACCATCAGCACAAAACTTCACTATAATTTGTTAGCACAAATAATTATACATTCACCATCAGCACAAAACTTCGCTATACTTTGTCAGCACAAATACTTATACATTCACCATCAGCACAAAACTTCATTATACTTCGTCAGCACAAATAACATTCACCATCAACACAAAACTTCACTATACTTCGTCAGCACAAATAATTATACATTCACCATCAGCACAAAACTTCATTATACTTCGTCAGCACAAATAATTATACATTCACTGTCAGCACAAAACTTCACTATACTTTGTCAGCACAAATAATTGTACATTCACCATCAGCACAAAACTTCACTATACTTTGTCAGCACAAATAATTATACATTCACCATCAGCACAAAACTTCACTATACTTCGTCAGCACAAATAATTGTACATTCACCATCAGCACAAAACTTCACTATACTTTGTTAGCACAAATAATTGTACATTCACAAGCAACACAAACTGTACCTTCACGATTCTGCAGCACATATAACTGTTTCTTCACCAAACTCTAACTGTCAGTACAAGGTGTTCAACACACTACTCTAATAATGATGAAATACAGAATCCAGTGCTTACCGCTTTTGGTGGTATCAAGTTGGCCGTTGAGAATCTGGACCTGGCTAGCAGCATTGAGGAGGTCAGCAGATGTACTGTTGTACAGTGTCTCAAACTGTAAAAAACAAAACATCAGTCACACAACATCTTACTGATTTGTCAGAGAATATTAACATGCCATTTAAAAGATGCAACCCATCAACACTCCAAACACTATACAATAATAAAGTACAATTGATTTGCGAAATACGATTCATCAATTTGGTATGAATGATAAAGGCTAAGTTTGTTTTGAACACAGATAGGAATTGAAAACTTGTTTTGCGAGCTTTCGAAAACGTCTATTTCCTTTGTCAAGCTAAGAGTGCAAATGACCAGTGTCTCGACTCTGAACTGATATGATTCAGCAATTATGTAAAGACCTCATTGATCGTCCATGTGTTGGGAGGTTTATCCCCTATGCTTACCTGTGCCATGCTCTGCTGGGATGATTCTAGTGCAGTCTTCATCCCCTCATAGTCCACTTTTTCTTCCTCATTCACCTTCTTCTGGTTGGTCACCGCAGACTTCTGTCAGTATCAAAGAGAGAAAATCAATGTATCAATAAAGATTTAAGTTTACAGTTATTTTAATGCAAAATAAACAAAGGAAAACAAATCTTTCAAAAATTGTTGAATCCATATTCTGATAAATTGCAAAATACAAATAAATGACACAATTAAGTCCACAAAGTTTCAAGAAAATTGTTGAACAAACTATATCATAATAGGTCTTGTTCTTTTTGACAGCCATACAATAATTATGTAGGGAGCAATTTTGTACAGGCAATTAAGCATTTATTTGACCTTTGCTCTTGAGATTTAATGTCACAGTGACCTATTAATGGTACACTGCCCACCACCTCTGGGTGATGCATGTATATCTTTAATAGGTTCAGATTTATGGTATGGACAATCTTTTATTAGAAAATAAGGAACCAGAAAGAACAGTAAAAAAGCAACATGTCTCATCACTTGAAACAGAGATTATGATTCAACACATTTTTTTTTACCTTTTTTAACCTTGAGGTAAAAGTCAAAGTAAGCTTACTACAGCAGTAGAATCTATCACTTGTGTGATGTAGACAGAGGGAAAGATTTTTGAAGATTCACACATGGCTTTGCACTGTGCTGAACTTTACCCCTGAGGGTCAAGATTTCTGTCTGCATCACACAGGAGTGATTGATGATTTTTCTCCCCCATTTTCCTACCGTAAAAATCAGGTGTTATCCCTTCAGAAAAACCTGATGTTCCTGGGTAGTATATATGCTTTAATAGAATAGCCATTATCTTTGAGATGATAATTATGAACACTGTGCATCTTAACTTAAGACATCAAAGACTAATTCTAAGTCTTTTATATATATGTAATATATAACTATATATGTGAGGCTTGATACAGTAAAGAGACAAACGGTCTGTTACCTCTTTGTCAATGTTCCTCTTCAGGGTCAGTAATTTGTCAGCAGCTGTCTTCACCTTCAGGAAATTCTCATTGACCACCTCCTGTACCTTAGCCTGTGTGGAAGTTTCCAAAAAGAGCTCAGTTTTATACATAGGTTGATGAACACTACAATTTCATTTTGAAAAACTAGAAAATGTTTGTACAGTATTAAAGACATGAACACCCTCATTTTCATGTAAATTGTGTTATTGTTTGATCAAGGACTATGTATGGTTTGGGCCTTTTTTGGCCCCCAAATCCATCAAAATTAAAAATTTGCAATAGAACTTTCAAACGAATGTTTCTTTAATTTTGAATACTTCCCCAGTACTATTATGCAAACATTTATTTGTGTTTTTCAATTTTGGCTGCCATGGTAACCAGGTCATATTTTGCATAGTTTTTCTCCTAGAAACTATAGAGCGCACTCTTGAACAAACTTTATATTTCTCCTAAAGATGTATTACTGGTGCCTACACATTATCCTTTGATATTAAGTTTGTTCAAGCATGCGCTCTATAGTTTCTAGGAGAAAAACTATGCAA
>JAUMHH010200545.1:0-13415 GCA_032359455.1 Chlamys rubida | reverse complement strand
GTGGACAAGTTAAGGTTGTCAAATTTTCGGAGCGATCCGCTCCTTTATCAAGACACAGTGAAACAGAACAGTTACATCTACATCATATTACAAGAAGATAGAACTGATACATGATAATTGAGAATATAGCTATTATATAAAACCAATAAGTAGGGAAACTAACATTTTTAAGGCGGTAAGACATCAAGACATTATTTCATAAAGATACATGTTGTCAAGGTGAGGAGAAATGACGTCTTGACCGACCCCGTGCAAGTCGAACCAGATTTGTTCGTTTATGAAATAATGTCGGACCTAGTAATCTGATGCTGCTTTCAGGCGGGTCTTGACAAAGCTTTGTAATTCCTGCATATACCCGAAAATATCACTTTTAAAACCAGACAAACCGGTTGTTCCGCATAAACGAACAGGCCCACTGTCTCGTTCTAGCGTTGATTCAGGAGTGTAATAACATTCACTCTTACGTCATTGGACGTCCCATAGGAGCATTAATGCGGCGATACAGAATGATTTAGGAGTGTATAAATAAATAGATATACAACATTTGATAAAGTGCCCTATATAGCTACAATAAGCCCCTCTAAAGCGCTTTGACACACCCGCTATTCGGTTGATTGTTTTCACTACATGCAGATAAATTTAATAAATATACAAGTAACATTGACTGGTCATATAGTCATATTACCCCATATCATGATTGATATTTCTAGGTGAATCTGTAATTGTTACGAGCACTAGAACACCTCGCACATGCTCGGCATTCCTCTCGTGAAGACAGGAGGCGCAACCGGAAGCTGTTCGTAATACAAAATGGCGAAAATCGTGTTCAATTATAGCTCCATTAACCGCTGTATCTGTAGTGTGAGACCGGAAATGGCTTTACGAGAATCCGACAAATCAATGCTGAAGGCTACACATTATTCACAAGTATTTGGCCGAATATGATAATTACACATAACTACTTCCGGCGCCGACCAATGTCGAGCGGAAGTCACGGTCAGACGTATTTGGTCCGCTAATAACACGACATTTCCGCCCAAATCTGCTCTGACCAGACAGTGAAAGCATCTGATATAAGTTGACCGATATACATATTGCAGTTGAGGAAGACACCCTCTGACCCCAGTAGCTACATAGGTACCTATATTTATCATGATTTAATTTTTTAATTTTTAATTTTGCTTTGTTCAGAGATATAGAGACTATTAAGTATTAAGTATTAAGTACTATTTAATGTTCCAAGCCAGTGCTAATATGTTAATGTCTAAATTATAATTATGTTATTGTTTGAAATGTATGTAACCCAAGGGAGAGGGCTTGTATAGGCATAGCCTGTAGCCCGATTCCCATTGAAAATAATCATTTATTTTAATTTGTGGTAAAACTTTTGTCAAAATCGGTAAAGAAAGGCTTCACACAATTTACATCTTTAAATTAAAATTTACTATTAAGATATACAAGGTAGTATTATCTACCTTTGCGAACATACATTTGTAACAAATAGAACTGTACTTAGAGTATGTTATGGAAGAGCATTAGGGCCACTTAGAAAACAAAATCATTTATTTTGTGCTACTTATTCCGAATTCCGACTTAATAACTCGAAATATCAAGACACTTACTCAAAATTTCGATTTAATAACTCGAATATTAATAAGATTAATTTGTTTATCTATTTTTAAAGTAAAGTAAAGATGTCTATATTCAGTGATGTTTTTCCATGTTCACTGATCGTATTACTAAGTATAAGACAACTGTAAACATTAAAAATGGTACTAAGTCGAGTACCATTTTCAATGTTTACAGTTGATTTTTTGGCCGTGTAACGTGACTTTTAAATCAGAGTTACAAGAACTGTTGGTTTGAGGACAGAATCCCTGCTTGAGCATGAGAACGGTTTCATGAATACGGACACATAATTAAAACCCTGGACCCCGACATTGTTATTTTAGCACTCTAACAAATGAGTTACCTGTTATGGTCAACGAAAGTGTTCTGGCCAAATAACGCTACAGTTATATCCAAAACGAAAATAAGGGAAGGTGTACGAAAAAGCACGAGCGTTTTGCTTGTATTGGAAGTGGGTTCCTGAAATACATTTATCGATTCTTTCATCTTGATATTTTTGAGACTGCCTATCGCCTCTGAATTTTTCTTATTGCTGTGTTGGTTGGTCATTTTCCCGATAATACAAAGTCGATTGACACTAGAAACACTGCTGAATGACATACATTGTGGAGTTTCATTATTTTTTGATGTTTGTACGATCCAGCCTAAATAGGCCAAACGACGACACACGAATATCATTGTGGACCCATTTTAAACATTTTCCGCTTATCGGTATATTTCCAGGGCGATATCTAAAAACGTCGACATGAATACTCGCAAATCACTCTCACATGTAATATTTAGTAAAATATATCTTTCCCAAAATGAGAGGAAATCCTATCAGAGTTGCATTCAATATAAAAAGGCTAGACTATATATATCACGAAGCTTGTATGGCTGTCGTCTGCCGCTGGCGATAACAAATAATTCTGTATGTATCGCTCAAAACACGAACGGTTTTGTGAATTGGCATGCTTCTGCTTGTACACAAACGGTATTTTACAGTGTCCTGACGCATACCTGTAACAAGAAGAGTTTGTCAAATTTAAGTTGCTGGATTTTCTTAAACGTAATTTCGACAAAGCTGGCTTAGATTTGTCTCGATATTTAAAAACCTAAACACGTTTTGCAAGTGGAAATTGTTTGAACAAAAAAGCCCGCTCAAATGCATGCTACAAGATATATTGTAACTTGACACGAAAGTGGCGACACGCCATTTAAAAACCCGAGGAAAATTAATCCTTATCGAAACCTGAGTTTGAGTTTGAATTGGAAGTACATCTGAAGAAGATAGTTCAACAATAGCGTGTTTTAAAGCAACTTTTCTGTTGAAACAGGGAGCTAGACAGGTCTCCGCTGTTAGATTAGGTTATAGCATATTCTTATCTAGAAAATTACAATTTGCATGCATGTGTTCTGTGCTTAATTAGACGATCTAATATAACTGATCAAAGAATTAGTGTTCAATTACAATTCACTGTTTCAATATTCAGGATTGTTCATCATAGAACACATAGCCTTGTTTTAGTTATTATTTTTACTTGTATGTAATACATGTAAATCTTATCCACAAAAAATTGTAATTTGAACTTAAAACCGAAAAAACTAAACAAAATACTTGCAAAGTTAACATTTAATTGGAGAAAATTTAAAAAGCACAAGGGGAATAAGAGCAGATGATTTGGAAGGGGAAGAGTCTTTTGCTTCATCCACGACAACTTCAATGTAAAATGCATGTCAAATAGAAGTAATGTCATGTCCTCAATGTGTAAACTGGGATAGTGGTGTCAAATCAACAAGATGATCAAAAACATATCACACAAGGAAAAAGCATACCTATTAAAAGTACGTTTTATGCCATGGAAGGTTCCATAAAACGTGTTATTTATATCAAATAATTACGTTGTATATGTCGAAATTTTAAATGATATAATAAAGAAATGCTGTTTAAAGTAACACAGAAATTAATGTAAGAATAAGTTTTTGAAAAGTAAATATACGATGTGAAATTTTGTTTTAAAATGTAAACAATTCTATAATTCTGTGTTTAAACTGTAAACTTTTTGACAAATGTTCGAATATTTGTTGCTTCTCAACTAGCGGGGGCAAGTACATGTTCAACTCCAACAAAATATTGAATGAAACAGGCCACCCTAACGCTGACATGGGTGTGTATTTTACTGATAAAGCAATCATGTGACCTATTTCATAAACATACAAATATTTTTAAAACACACTTATACAAAGTAGTTGCAAATATACAAAACATGATCACAACCACAGCCAAAATATAATCAAAAGCCTTAGATAGTCTAAATAAAGCTACACAGACCTCCATGAAATTCCTCTCATGAATGCCCACCAGGAGTCTCAAATTCTGATAGTATGTTTTCATTCTTATGAAGTTATGATGACACTACGTAGAAGATCAAGGGGACAATGAAACAACCATCTAAGTCACCATAATAACACACAATCACAGGTAAAAATCAACTTGTCCAATTTGTCACTCATGGTAACACCAAGGGCTCGCCATCTTACGGGGTCAGGGTAAAGTAAGGAGTTAGCCTACACCGTTGTTGAAATTAAAAACATAACCAAACATGTCTGCAAACAGCGTTTAAGGACCCCTGGCCCGTTGCACGTTTTTCCTATATACAGTAACCTCCATTTTATTTCCGTTTGGGTATAACTGTAGCACAGTTGGGCCAGGTCACCTCTGTTGACCAGGTAGCTTAATCGGTTAGAGTAATAGTATATCAATCTGAAGTTCGGGGTTCGAATACCGGTCTGATTTGTTTTGAACTCAGAACACAGTTGTTGTATTATAGATACATTGATTTGTTTACAGTGTATTTCATCCTTACGATTTTTCATAAAAGTCCTGCAAGGTATGGTTTTCCTTTCAGAAATTATTGATCAAACCTAGAGTCATGTCCGAAAAATAGTTTGCAACACTTACTTAAAGTTTTTGGCAGTTCCTATAGTAACTACAAATATTACTCCCAATCTGAAGCAATACAGTATGCGTCTGGTATTCTGCAAATAAATCGGTATCCTTGAGGTGGTATAACGAGTATTACTTTTGAGCTAATTGCTTGTCTTTATACGCTCAAACTGTGGCAATGTTTTGTTAATTTTCGTTCTTATTTTCAAACAATTTGATTTTTTTTGGTGTAATGGATGCTTGAATAATTTTAGAATTTTCGATTCAACGGTGAACGATTCCATACATATTCTATGTAGCAGTAATTGCATCTGTATCTTTTGATCGAGCTAAAAACGATTTCGTAAATTTTGTTTAATTTGTTAACGATTTTGTGATAATCATTTTGAAAGGAAACGATTTTGTATGATTTTATTCTAAGGAGAAATCTTTTTGTAAATTTTCGTTTAAACAGAAAGTTTTTTTGTTAATTTTCGCTCTAAATGTAAAGGATTATGTTTATTTTCCTTTTAGCAGTTAATGTGTTTGTAAACGAGATGTTCGGTTTGGCTTGGTTTGATATTGTTTAAACTCCTATTAACAGCTAAGATCATTTTAGGACGTGCCTCCATGTGTGTTGTGTAAGCGTGCATGCGTGTATGTGTGCCGGAGACAGGGTATGTTGGTGTACTTGCCTCCTTGTGAATTTGATGCCCACTTTATAGTGCTATCTCACTGAAATACCATTCCGAAGGCACCAAGAACAGCATTCCGTCCGGTCATATTGTACTGACAATGGGTGAGCTGAACGTTAAGCAGGGAATAACAAGTACCATTTTGAAGGACTTTGGTATGTCCCGGCCTGGGGACAGAACCTATTGCCTTCCTCACCTGGGCGAACGCTCAACAATCAAGCCAAACGTGAGGTGTTGTCAAGAAAGGCACTAGGAAATAAAAAATAGTTAGAAATGGAAAGAACGATATAGATCCCAAATATTGCAATGCAGCAGATTTATTTTGGTCACTTTTGTGTCCCTTAATATAGGGCACAAAAGCAAATCCCCAATTATGCAGGGGGTTCTCACATTAGTAGCCTCTTACGATACATGAAGTGGGTAGCAGCAGGTGTATTTTGTTCTCGATCCCCGACCTGCAGGGGTCTAAACGAGATGTCCCTATCCGTTATTCAGTCAACAGCGAATAAGCATGATCGTTTTTCTTTCTCAGACCTTAGGTTATACTTGTAGTGAGTGACTAATGAGCATAACTGACTTCGTGAGGTTTTTCCATTTGCTTGAAGTATCATAGGATGCCTTTAGTTGTTTATCACTGGTCCAGTTTGACAAGCAATAGTACACGTACCTCCAATATATTAGGATTTCAATTATTTTATATAAATATAAATAATGTTCTTTATATGTGTGACGCGTTGATATTATTAGTCTGAGGTCTTGGTCGTACATCATCACGCTCTTTCACTATTGTAAATTATATTTAATATACAACCACACAGCGCACAGCGGGTGTATGAAGGTCGTTTTTCCATGAAGGGTTGCGAATTTGATGTTGTTAAATGAAGCGAACGAACGCATGGACGCAAGCTTTGACACATAAACGGATAAAGTGACTGTCATATACCCCCTGTAGTTTGGTTAGATGCGAATCGATAGAAAGCAATTAATTAAATTATCTGAAAAATGATAATAATATTACCATATAAACAGTTACACAATGTACATGCAATTTGCAGTAACTCCTAATATCCGTCTCGCATAATCACTATCCAACTCCAATGCTCGATTTGTTGTCACACTCTAAATAATAAATAAAATATTTTCAGGATTCAGTCTGTGGCAATCATGGTGGTATAAAAACCCCTTGGTTTGCTGTAACCGGAGTCGCGGTGGCCAAGTGGTTAAGGCGTGTGACATTCTGCTACCACTAGCCCTCCACCACTGGGTCGCGGGTCGAGACCTACGTGGGGCAGTCACCAGGTACTGGCCGTAGATCGTTGTTTTTTTCTCCGGGAACTCCGGCTTTCCTCCAACACCACCACCTGGCACGTCCTTAAATGACCAAAGCTCTTAATAAAACACAAACAAACTAAATTGTTGTAACCTTCATACCTGCAGTAATCTCTTTTGAGTAGTGGCATTATCTATAATATACATAATTTACAGATTATTTGATTTCAAATTAACCAGTACTCAAGCTTAATATATTGAGGTTTTTTTAGCACCAGCTCCCCGGTTTCAGCAGTAATGTAGACAATTTGTCTCGTAGCATCACCGATGAGTCCTAGAAGGACGGAACAGCTGTATGATGCAGTGTAACTAATGTTTTACATACTGTGTGTGTGTGGTACGTTCACCATTTACTCATTTAAATGTATTTTCTGTATGAAATGTTTTGTCTTCAGTATCATTTAATTTGAAATAGAACATGCGCATGCAGATTTGCTATATTGGCATTTGATTAATAAATTCTCCGATTGTAAGCTCTTTGCTTTACAAATAATGGAAAATACATGCAAGCAGAATTTGACAGTGTCTCTAAAACTGAAGCTTTTGAGGTTTGTTCTTCCTGAATTCATAATTCATTATATTTCTATTCAAAATGTCACTTTCATGATGACTCCATCACCTCTGTCGGAAAGCTATTTCACGTGTCAACAGTTATGTGTGTTCTTCGTGCACCTTTGAAGAAAAGTGTCTTTTAATTTTAAGATTATGTCCAACGAGTTGATAAGTCTACTCTCAATGGAGATACATTTGTGGTTCCAGCGTTGTATTTGTAACTTCCTGTCATCTCTTGTTTGTCTGTAGAGCAGAGAATCTGCACTTGCTCCTAGAAGAATGAATAAAAAAAACTGGTTTGTTTTGTCGCTCTCCGCGGTACGTGTTTGTTTGCTTCAATGGGTTTTCCTATAAAAGGAAACCGAACGTAATTTGTGTATTCGATTGTGATCTTCCAAAAGACACCCCTTCAGGTCTGGGATCGGGAAAAGAATACACCTGTTGTTACCCATTGCATGTATTGTAAGAGGCGACTAATGTGGGAACCCCTTGCATAATTGGAGATTTGCTCTAGAACCCTCTACTTGGGGACACAAAAGCGACCAAAATAAATCTGCAACCATTGCAATATTTAGGATCTTTATATTTCTCTCTACTTTTAAATACATTGTATTTCCTAGCGCCATACTTGGCAATATCTCGCTTTTGGCTTTAATGTTGAGCGTTCGCCAAGGTGAGGAAGGCAATGGGTTCTGTCTCCAGGCAGGGACATACCAAAGACCTTAAAAAATGATAGTTGCTATTGCTTTCTTAACATTTAGCATTTACGGTAATAACAACAACTGGTTCACCCTTTGTCAGTATAATGTGACCGGGCGGAATGCTGTGCTGTGTGCCTTCGGCATGGTGTTTCAGTGAGATTGCACTACAAAGTCAGCATCAGATCCGCGCTATCGCAAGGATGCAATTTAACCAGCATATCCAGCCTCCAGCACACATACGCACATGCACGCATACACAACACGCATTGAGGCACGTCCTTAAATGACCTTAGCTGTTAATAGGGCGTTAAACAAAATAAAATAAAACCAAACCAATCTTCCAAAAGATATGACCGGGTTTTTGTATTAACGCTATCTGCTGTAGGATTGTAATTGCTTTGCTGTGCTTTAGTAATTAGGACAGCAATCGTGATTTGCTTACCCGATTTTTGGTCTTACCAAAACTGCCCACATATTTACATAAAATAGTTTTTAAACAACAACTTGTCATCTATAGCGATATCCTCGGAATTTTAGGGGTTACGCTCAGTTATGTTCTCTGAGCGCTACCACTGAACTTTCGAAAATGTCATGGCGACACCAGTCTTTCTCTGTGTCAACGAATTTTAAATTGCCTTTGTCAGGACTATTGGCATTTGGCTGGTAATAGTAAAAAATGTCTATTGACACCCAGTAGTCTTGTCTTATATTTGTTTCAGAGTAAAGGACGAACAACAAACGTATCGTGACGATCAAGACAAAGGCCCGTATCAACTTCGCCGACCACCTCGCGAGATGGTGTTACATGGCTCTTCACTCCGTATAACTCTAAAGGTCTACAGGTTTCACATACGAGGGGAAACAGGCTTACAGAAGATGTACAAGTTAAGGATACCGATTGCTCTAATATAGTTACGTACACCGGGGAAACAAAGCTGTCGCTAATTACATCAGGGACAGTATAAAGGACGTTACCGGCCACTTATCGACCTGTAGGGCGGAGACGCTACATCGCTAACCGTGTTTTACGTGGGCTTTATCTAGGAGATGCAACACCATATAACATTAACAAAACACCTACGTTTTCGTTACCAATCTTTGTTGATCAGTACCAAAACGTTACAGTTCTGTGTATAATGCAATGTCGAAATTCACTGTCAAACTCTATGAATCTTTGAAGCTTACAGACGTAGTCTGTCCTATGAACAACAAGCTATCGTATAACTGGGCATGAAGAACGTCTGTTTCCTATCACAAACGGAACGAGACACACCTTTGTTGACGGGGCAATATCTTTATTCAGCGAAGGAATAGGCTATATCAGCAAAGGAAGTAGGCATAACGCCATAGCATGCAAAGTCGAATCCCCAAGTGACAAATTCTACAATCGGTTGGAGGAGGAACGTAACACACACATACGTGATTGCACCTTTAAAGTTTGGTAATAGATATAATATGCCAAAAATAATATACACTACATCATACAGCTGTTTTGTCCTTCTAGGACTCATCAGTGATGCTAAAGGGTCTGTCACACCTAGCGGATTTGGGTCGCCGGAGCTATACCGGAGAACAAATTGGCGGTTTTCGGGGATCGGTACTACTACGGCAGCGCAACGGTATCACATCGCTATGAACGGTAGTACATCGTCAGGACATCGTCAAAACATCGGCGAAAAATTTAGCAACTGCAGGCGAGCCTATCAATTTTTTGAACATGCAGCGGCAGTATTCCGGTATGGCTTAGTTAATGTCGGTAGAGCAACGGTAGCGCCCCGTAATGGATCAGCGGCTCTCCGGTGGCCTCAATGTGTACCGTACTGGTACCGATGTGATAGCGTAGTACTACCGAATACCACCGAAGTAGAACTGATGCCTCGGTATAAGACCGGCGGCGCATCGGTAACACTAAGGTGACAAAAAAGAGTGGTATTCGGGAGCACAGCGGCTTTTATATCGGTAAGACAACGGTAGAACAACGGTATCACAACGTGAACGCCGGTACTACATCGGTATTGCTACGGTTAATTTTTCAGGTGTAGAAAAAAAGAACAAGTTTTTCAATTGATATACAGTGTAATGCTAGTACCATGCTATTTGGAAGAAACTGGCGCAGGTCGTTGATGTTTCTCCGGGTACTTCGGTTTTCCGCCATCACCAAAAGCTGGCAATTCATTAAATGACAATGACTGTTAATAGGACGTAAAAACACACAAGAATACCAAACAAACATTGAAGAAAAATTGTTTGATAAATATACTGTATTACGGGAAATTTTGGCTGCAGTTTCACCTTCGCCTTTTTCGCTCTCCGTTCTGAGGACGAATTTATCAAGGCAGCGAATATTAGTGCCAATATACTGTGTCTAGTAATCACACGTGAGAGAGGAAATTAACACGGGGCTAATATGGATTTTACCGATGAAGGGTGACAGTTGCCAGGTAAACAGTATTCAGAACAAGCTTACAAAATTTGTGGATGTTCAAATCGACCAGAATTCGTGTTTGGTACAAGACATATTTGTATAGTCCAAGGTACATGGTTAACCTTCTATAAAAAACAGTATAGCTAAAGAAGGAAGAAAAGGTTTCCTTTATAATTTCTATAGTTCATCAATACTTGTTCATGCATCTTCTGCCTGGAGAGAAAGATTATCGAAAGATAAAATTCACAATTTAAAAAAAAAAAAAAAAAAAAAAAGGAAGCTGTGATCAACTCAATTTACTAAAGGAAATCATGCTACACAGCAATAAAGAAGGTAGACTAGTCATTGTAAATTATATCAAGGACACCAGCAAGGATGTTACCAACAACTTATCGACCTCCTACAGCGCCGATCCACTACTCCACAAGCATTGTTTTATGTGGGTTCTGTCTAAGAGACACCATTTAACATATAACTCACAAATAACAAGATATTACCGTAATTGACCGTACAGTTTTCAACATGCATTTCAAATGAACTATAAAATGTTGTTACACAGATTGTAATGGTACTTCATTATCAACAATCGTCACACGACAATTACACACACTGTAAAAATCCACTAAAAATACGAAGAAATGAATCACCTACTTCCAAAAATTGTTCGTAAACGCAGAAAGCCAAACAGATTAAAATATAAACGGCATTATATGGTGATTCCATCCATTTTGAATCGATGATATTAAAGGGAAAAAGAAATAAAAAAAAAATCAACGTCTCATTTGTTCCGAAACGTGTAGAATACAGCGCAGAGTTACAGGTGCCTATCAACAGTTCATAACGTTACACATTAAAAACCTTTAATGTATACATGAACTACTTTTCATGGAAACCCTGCAAAATGGAATTCTAGCTACAATGCTACGGTCAACGTCCGGGAGTGATAATCAGAAATCTTGTTACGATATTCCATCAAACATGCCCTAATTAATGACATAAAAGGAAACCATTGCCCTCTCTTTAGGAACTGCTCTGACCCAGTACTAAGAACTCGTATAGATAAATCCTCTCTACCTGTACTTGAAATTAAGTTAACCATATATCTTTAGTGAGGCATGAATGCATATAACTCAGGGTACGGCCCCGCAAAAATATTAAATGCTTTAAAAATGCTCTCCCCCTAGTTTCAATAGTATTCTTGAAATCTTTCTATATCTGACATAAAATTGCACCGATCAAATCTATAATTTTACTTGTGTAGACAGAATATTGGGAGTGTTAACAGGAAATTATATTGGTTTTATGAGGATAGTTTCTTTTTTATCAGTACAAGTAGATCATCAGCCCGGTCGATTTCCACACGTGGCCGAGATATGAAGCGGTTAAAACTAATTGAGCAGACATAGGAAGGTATTCCCGATGGAAGCAATGTATCGTATTGGATGACATTGGACACCGAACTTCCTGTCGCATTTAACCTGAGCACACTAGGATTATAGGTGTATCGTATGTAGTTCAAGGACTCATTGGTATTATAGATGTGTCTGATACGGTCATGAATGAACGAGGCATTAACGTTAGATGAATGCGATACTGAGTACGTTCGTTCACTTAGGGTTGTAGGCGTATGCAAAGATGGATGGATGAAAACGTTTTGCTTTCACACAAAATGGACAATTTTGTAATACATGCAACAGAGTTGTTACATTATATATTGTTCTCACTGTAAAATATACAGTATAACGTAGACTCATGTATATTTACATATTGCTGTCAATTACAAAGCAGGAATTGTCCGATTCCTATATTTTGAAGACAGCTCCTAGCATTATGCTTTTCTTTAAGAATAGCCAGCTCCTGGCATTACGCTTTTCTTTAAGCATGACTAGCTCCAGGGCATTACGCTTTTCTTTTAAAATGACCAGCTTGTGGCATTATGATTTTCTTAAAGAATGACCTGATCCTTGCATTATATTTTTCTTTAAGAATGACCAGCTTGTGGCATTATGTTTTTCTTTAAGAATGACCAGCTCCTGGCTTTCTGTTTTTCTTTAAGAATGACCAGCTTCTGGCATTATATTTTTCTTTAAGAATGACCTGATCCTTGCATTATGCTTTTCTTTAAGAATGACCAGCTCCTGGCATTATGCTTTTCTTTAAGAATGATCAGCTCCTGGCATTATGTTTTTCTTTAAGAATGACCAGCTCCTGGCATTATGCTTTTCTTTAAGAATTGCCAACTCCTTGCATTCTGATTTTTTTTAAAGAATGATCAGTTAATGGCATTATGCTTTTCTTTAAGAATAATCAGCTCTTGGCCTTATTTTTTTTCTTCAAGAATGGAATGCTCCTGGCCAGATAGTTGGCAGTTACATACACAAAAATATCTGTCGCTGCGAACAATTCTAGACGAATATATACGATTAACTTATATCGAGTATCGAATCGTCATTCACATTTATATTTGATCCAAGAATTATCCAACAGACAGATCTAGGTTGGGTTTTCAAAAAATCAAATAAAACTATTTCAGCTGGGAATTGCAAAAAATCCAATAATCATATTTGTTCTCGTTATGGGAATAATTCAATAGATAATGCGTACTAGGTACTATTATAAAATCAATAGAACTACAAAGTCAGGGGGAACATGTTCAAAGTTAACGAAAGCGAAACAAAACAAACCTTCAGTTTATCATTACGGACATTTTGTTCATTTAGGACTTAAGACAAATGCAAAATTTCATGATGTCAATTTGACATGAAATTTACCTGAAATTGTCATCACGAATTTTTCTTGTCAGGTTTATGTCAATTTCAGGTCAAATTGACGTCAATTTTTTACCCTAAAATTGATTTGTTTGCTCTTTTCATGTAAATTGGACCTGAAATCGACCTAAATTTGACATTCAGAAATTTAGCCTGTGTAGTTGTTATGAAGGTTAAAGAATGGAAAATCATACCTTAAATGTTCTGAAATATGTGTAGGCTACAGCGAAAAGGGAACAGTGCATATAAGGATTGAACGGCACTTTTTTCAACTTCATGCTGGTAACATTGAAAAAATGGCGTACAATCCTTATATTGACATTTTTTTTCCATATGAGGATGGTCAGTAACTAAACGAAATCTAACGAAACAAGTATGACGTCATAATAATGATGACATCAACAATCGGTC
>JAUMHH010200534.1:0-13416 GCA_032359455.1 Chlamys rubida | reverse complement strand
TTTGCAAGCAAACAACATAATGCGCGCTAGCTGTGTCATTCAAATGGATCATAAATACCATACAAAAACAGTTCAATGCTTAATTAATGTCACAATTATGGTCATAAGTTATAAGTAACCTTGAACGAAAAGAGGATTTCCTAAGCGCTTTGGCCGGAGAAACACACATTTTTCTTCCACGTGCAGACAGTACTGTTCTCTATAACCTGATGTTGTGATATAATTTTTACTTTCATCCATTACAGGCATGCGATAACACCGTACACGTATCTTAATAATGCACGTGATTTATCTCCTTTTTGACCCGGTATGGAATGTTTCGTATCAATATTTAGCCATCTTAAAATCATTCATAATTCTATTACATTAGCTAGTAATAACCAAGTATTAATAACTGAACAACATATACACTCAACAACGCATTATTAGCAACATTTATGATACAATTCACACCATATAGATGACACACCATGGGTATTTACATCATATACAACACACATATATTAAGTATTCAGTATACATCATACGCTTTTACTGCATATATATACAGTATATATATATAATACGCAGCATGCTATTTTCTTGATATACATGAAACATGGTATTTTATTCTTTGACAAAATGTCATAAATAGCTTTTCTCTTTTTTTTAATATTTATGAATGGAGGGTAGAGGACGTTTTGCATCCTGCGTTTTGTATCTAGTAATTCCAATTCTTATGGTAGTAACAAGACTTTATTTATTTTTTTAAATATTGGTGCGTGTTTCGAGAGTTTGCATCTTCAAACATTCATCATCCAATCTCCCGTATAACGATAGCCGTCATAAAAACCAGAAAGTCCACTAACTTTCATATGTGGGATGAACTATATAGTGGTTTTTAGAGGTCATGGTTCTTTTCTTAGAAACAGTTTCTTCAAATATATTAGAGATTTATTCATCTTTCCAAAGCATTCACTACAAAAAAAAATATTTTTGACACTTTCACATATATGTATTTAATCACTACCACAATTCATAATATGTATAATACAATTTGTATTTATAAAAAATCGTGAATATGGCTTGCTATTTGCAGTTATTAAAAACAAACGTTTAGATATCCCACTTTCACAACATATTGTATAATTTGTGTGTTCACCATTGTCAGACACTTAAATGAGATTCTTTAATGATCTCTTTATTTGTTTAAGTGTCAACAAAGCCATAATTCGAACTCAAAATCGATAAAATTAGGTCAAAATGTTAACAAAGGAAATATTTACATGGAGACACCTGGATACAAGATAAAGAAAATAAGTCAAGGTGTTCCGGAAGGATAACCATCTTCTGCTTCATTGACAACACCAACTATGCTAATCTAGGTCGAATAAAAGTTATGGCACGTCCTTACACTTATGAAAGATAATAAAATAAAATAGACCTACCAATCTCAAAACGAAATAGCATATTTCCCTATTAGATTATGATGATGACAATAAAACAGATCCATAATCTTCACCAATCGGCATCCTTGGAAAACCAGTGCCATTCATTCGGAGTAAGCTATTGGGAATCCATCAACTGCGACATTTATACACCGTAGGTAGGGGAAGCAGGAATATTACTATCAAGAAAGGCAAGGCAAAGTTCACGTTCAGAATGTGGAAATCGTCCCACTAATCGTACAGCTAAAGAATACACAACCCTTCACATTCTTGGAAGGAAAACACTCATAATGACAGAACGAAAGCGTTCTGCCTGTTTGATAGGGGTCATGAGAGTGTAAAGGATCGAATAGTCAAAATGTTCTAATAGAAGAAATGTTTTTGAGCGGATGGTGATTAAGATTGATCAAAATGTTATTTGAATTCTTCAAATCAATATTTTTTTTGATTCCACTTCTTGAGTAAACACAATTTCGACAATACGACTGTAATCCTGATTGAATGATACTGAGATTGTTGAGAAGATTTGATAATTGTTTGGTTGAGCACAGCGATAAAGGGATGTTTCTACGTTTCGATTTGGGTTTCCTTTATCAAGCAATTTATTAAACATTCATTTACCTAGTTTATCTCCGTACTTTATTTATAACACCAAGTATAATGGATTCGTTGACGGTTGATGCTACCGTTCCATATCATTGAACAGTTTATTCCCAGGAGTGACGCCAGACCAACAAAGTGGCTGTCTCCTGGGTGTCACCGTTGTTGTGCATTTGATATTTCCTATGTGTGAGTCGGGTTGTTTTCTGATGCCCGTTTTTACTTTGTGCTAGAAACTACACTCAGACTGTAACTACGGTGTGTACGTTGTGTTAGAAACTACACCCAAACCTTAACGCCTGCTTGTACTTTGTGTTAGAAACTACAACAAGACTGTAACTCCGGTGTTGTACTTCGTGCTCCAAACTACACCCAGACTGTAACTACGGTGTGTACCTTGTGCTAGAAACTACTTCGTGCTTAAAACTACACTAAGACTGTAACTCTGTTGTGTACTTTGTCCTCTGAAAACTACAGCCAGACTGTAACTCCGGTGTGTACTTTGTGCTAGAAACTGCAGCCAGACTATAACACCTGTTTGTACTTTGTGCTAGAAACTACACCAAAAACTGTAACTCCGGTGTGTACTTTGTGCTAGATACTGCAGCCAGACTGTAACTCTGATGTGTTCTTTGTGCTAGAAACTACACCCAGACTGTTACTATGGTGTTTTATTTGTGCTAGAAACTACACCAAAGTGTGTTATTTGTATAGCGTGTTCGTGTGGTATGTGGTGTGTATATTCACCGATTAACAAGAACCTTACTACAACCACAGCATATACGCCATGCTAGACTGAAAGTGGGAGCTTTGCACTTGACATTAAAATCAAACTATAGTCCAGGTGTGTGTATATTGCTCAAGAAACTAGAACCTGGCTAAACTTGGTGTAAATTTAATCCTGGAATTAAAATCCCAACTGTACCACGACGTCCACAATGTTGTGCTTGATAATAGTTTTGTTCTTACTCAATTTCTTCTACGTTGGTAAGTGTTTACTTCCATTTCGTTTGTGCTTGTTTGATCTGATCAAAATGTTGAGGGACTTCTTTTATGTGGATGATAGATCTCCGAAATGAACATTGACCAAAAGTGTATAGTTATATGTACATGTATATGTACACCATAGGGTTCGAATAACACAGTTCACAGTAGGAAATAGCTGAACCTTTACCTACATGTCTATAATTGTTACAGGTGTCAGGCTTCGGTTTACAATTAACAGTCCGGATATCTTTAGTACGTAATTAATTAATGTCTTCCGCCAAGACTTGTCCGGGCAACTTCACCTAAACTTCTTCACCGATTTTAACGAAACTGTGCAGATATCATAACTACCCACTTTATATTTGGCACTTAGGTGTCACTTGTTTAATTCTGACACTTCTTTTACGGAGCTATGACATTTTGTTATAAAATCATTGTCCGGGCAACTCCTCCAAAACTACTGGGCAAATTTCAGTGAAAACTATTAGATATGATAACCACCATCTTATGATGCGCATCCAAGTTTTAAGTTGTCACTCCTACCCTTTTTATGTAGTAATTGCCCTTTCTTGAAAATCCTTGTTGTCACTGGCCTTTTATTTATATTATAGAACTAACAGCAGAGGATTATGTAAATTCCTATAGCCAGAATAAAATCTGGGTATCTGTATATCTGTGTACGGGATTGTGGAATGTCAAATACAGAAAGCAGGTCACTGTGACCTGTTCTTTTAACCTTTAACCTCAGCCACTGAAAAAAAGGATGTTTGGGCATATCTAATAACAATTAACCTGGGCTAACCAGATTTGATATGCAGGTGTTTTTTTGTTACAGGAAGCACATGAAGTATGTCACTGTGACCTATATACTGAGATAGGTGTGCAAATGAAGAAATCATTGGACTATTGATTACTTTGCAATTATTTGCCTCAGATAGCCTTATGCTTACATTTCTAATATATATGGGAGTTCGTTAGCCTTTGGCTTACAGTTCAAGTTTAATCTATTTACATTTTTCTAAGATAAGAGTTCATACTTAGCAATGGATGTTATTTTACGGTATGCGTAAAAGGGCATCTAGATTTTTGGGGTTTTGTTAACAGTCAAAAGAGGGAACTTATCTGCCGCCTGTGTACACAGCACAAAAGATTCCGACGTCAGTTTTCAAATTTAACAGTGGAACTTCATCAATTATTTAATCTTCTCTGTCTATATGTTTTAGAAACATTAGAAATTGGGTTGTTGTTAGCTACAGTGCCTTCAGGGTTCGGAGTACACGATTAAAAATGAGAAAAGATTTCTGGGTCGTTACTTGTAAGACTTATTTAAGAATACATCTTATTTTTTAGTTGAATCTACGTCCTAAGGTTAATTTTTTATTTTCAAAATATATCTTTGTGCATTATAAAATATTCTTCCACACTGGCGATGTAACGACACTTTTCTTAATTGGTTAATTTGGTTAATACAAAAGGAATTATTGGAATATAGAAAATTGCATGCATGTATTATTGTCGACAGACCAACAACGCTCTTTCAAAAACCTGCCCCGCAAATGAACCGGTTAATTTGTCGAATGAGGGTATTAACATCTTGCAAAAAGCATGAAATAAATTATTATTGTTTACGGTTTATCGGCTAAATGGAAAAATCTTTCAGAAATATATACAGGTTATTTACACAAAATAGGACAACTGCCCAGAGGGTCAGAAATGATAAAAAAGTGCAGCTTGTTGGGAATTGAAGAGAAACATACATTTCGTGACAAATATAAGCTCGTGCAAACGACCAACATAATTGAACGAATAGATTATCTGGATCATCTTGCTTATCAAAGTCGTATGGACACTGAGGAATAGACTAAAATATCTTTTTCATTACATTTTGTTTGGTAGAATAGATATAATTAACATATGTTTGTATATTTCGGTGGAATATATAACTCGGGATTCGAAAATGTTGGGAAAATAATCAAGTCGACCACAAATCAATTATTTGCTCACCCTCGTTATATATTCCAACATACTTCACGCACAAATGTTGATTATTTTTTAATTAGCACTCAGAAATTGTTTTATGCCAGCAAATAGTATGCTGCACTTACTTGTGAGTTTACTTTTCTTCAAAATAATCTCCGTGTTATTCCATCCTTTGTTCATATTGTGCCTGATGTTATTGATTTTGAGTACGAATAACAGTTTTGTTCACACTTGAGAACCTTCGCTCTCCTCTTACTCCCGATCCCATATAGCTAGTTGAAACACAGACATCCATATTGAATGAATATGAGGCTATTAATAATTAAGTATGATTTTATCACCATTTTACCATCTTCATAAAGATGTTTTATTCCGTTTGGTATTTTTTCATGTTAAAAGTTGTACCTCCTCTGTATACTACATATACGCATGATATCTTCAATATTACTCGCTTGAAAATATAACATCGTTTTACAGGATTAAATGTAGAAGTTATTTATTATAAATTCAACTAAGGACAAAATAGTTTACTATTAATCTACATCATTTAAGGTTTGAATTCGATATTATAACATCACTTAAATATAATTTCGTTGTTATTCAACACAATAACCTATATCAACACCTTTGAAGACACAACTAATTAGCCTCCTCGCACTTTTCAAAATGATTTATTTTCGTTGAATCGATTCGCTACACCAATTTATCACTTAATTCTTCAGTTTGGCTCCAAGAGGTTACATCATACGATTCATAAAATGATTAATTTTCGTTGAATTGATTCGCTACACCAATTAATCACTTAATTCTCCAGTTTGGCTCCAAGAGGTAACATCATACGCAAGTGAAAGTGACGTTCACACTTTTTTAATTAATTCACTATTTTATCATTTGTAGAAGACAGTAATATTGTAGGAGATCACACGCAAAAAAATATAACATATAAGAAAAAACTAATTAAAGATAATCACTTTTAGGTGTTTGTCAAAAAGGTGAGTGTGTGGAAGACACTAGTCAGTTGTTCCGGAATCTGTCCCTCAAGAAGCCAGCTAGTCAGTCCTCTGTTTATGATGGTTACTATGACAATGGCCTTAAAGGGTTTGCTTGGAGAGCTAACGACGGTGATAAGAACACCCATTTCCGTAGTGGGTCTTGTAGCAGCGTTGGAGCAATCCTGGATAACCATTGGTGGCAGGTGGACTTACAGAACTACTACAGTGTTACTTCTGTCACTATCTTGAACAGAGATATGTTAGGTAAGTGATATATCAGTGATGTATTTGTGAAAATAGCCATGCATAAAAAGGGACATTATGCTCTCGAACATGTTTTTACATTAACAAAAAAATTACCTACATGTATGTGCTATTGTTATAATAATTTATTGGGTAAGTGAAGGACTCTGACCAAAGGCACACTGTGTACGTGTAATACTTATAAAAACAATAAACCTGGTAGGTATAATAACCATTAACAGATACACACCTGATTGGTCAGTGTAGAAATAATTAACCTATATTCACTGTCTAAGGGTATTAAACATTATCATCTATATACTACTTAATACCACATACCGTTAACATGATGAATTAATTATCATTGTTGTCAGTATGAGAAAAAGTTGAGAACGACTTGAAAAGAACTTTAGAAGAACTTGAAAACAGAGTTTTCAAATTCCCCAGCACTTTGGAACGTATATTCTTAAAAAAAGAACGCTTGCTCGCGCCAGGTGACATCCGAGACCGGAAATAGTGCATAGTAAATGTGCATATTGAAAAGCCAATGACGATAACATTGTTTGAAATTTAATTTTTCTACATAGTTTTAAGATTCATGGTATTCCTCCGCGCACATCTTCTATTTGTTTACGTTTCTCACAGGCCGGGGATTTAATATGATAATAATGTAATAATACTGGACGCAGACAAAAGCCTATATAACCAGATCATTAGTGTGGTCAGCATCTAGGCTAACGCCCCGAAAATGAATAAGTTTATTATTGTCAAGTTCATGATAATATAAACATTCTGGTTGTCTCCAATTCTGATCAAGGCGAGCTTCAAACAATTTTATTGTTGGTGATGTGACGACGTGATTTGGCAAGGAATTCTAATGGTTGACCACTCTTTCTTTAAAGGAATACTTCAATTTAGACATTCCTTTTTCAAGTCGAAGACTATGGTCTCTTGGTCGTTTGTTCTCGTTTATATTTAAAAAGCCTTCTGATACAGAAGTGTCATAGTATTCATATATTAGTTTATAAACCTGTATCATATCTCCTCGTAATCTTCAATGTTTTAAAGTTGGTCATTTTAAAATCCTTAATTTTTCTTGATAAATTAGGTCTTTCATTCCTGGTATCTGTTTTGTGGCTCTCCTTTGTACACTTTCAATTTCATTAATGCCCTTTTGTACAATGTCGGTATGTATTCCCTATGCTAGCTCCGTATTCCAGATGTGGTCTCACGAGTGCTTTATACAGAAGACAAAACGTTGATGCGTCTAAATATGTATACTTTCTTCTAATTGTTCCCATAATCCTGTTTGCTTTGTTTACCGATTCTTGTATATGATCATTAAATTTAAGTTTGCTATCCATGAATACTCCTAGATCCTTTTCTTTGTTAACGTTTTCCAAAATGACTTTTATCCTCCCTTCATTGGTGTATTTGCGTATTTTTCTAATGAAAGAACTTTGCATTTTTCCCGCTAGAAATTTCAACATCCAAGTATCTAATAATATTTGGATCTGGTCCAGGTCTTTTTGCAGGTTCATATTATTACAGTTATTTTAGTGTCATCTGCAAATAAAAATGTTGGTGCTTTTGTTGTTTCTGGTAAGTCTTTGATATTTATTACAAATAATGACGGGCCAAGGACACTGCCCTGAGGGATTCCACTGTAACATCCATCCATTTCGATACTTCGCCATTTACTGATACTTTGTTTCCTATTTGAGATGATAAACTGTATCCAAGCTATAACTTTGGGCGATAGTCCGTATGAATGTATTTTGACAATTAAGCATTTGTGTGGTACAGTGTCAAACGCCTTCATAAAATCTTAATACACAGTTTGAATTGACAAAACCATATTGGTGTTTACTTAATCAATTATTTCTCTCCAAGTGGTCCATTATTCCTGTTCTTATCATTTTTTCCATGATTTTACTCATTACAGTGGCGAGAATTATTGGTCTTTAGTTTCCTGGTATTTTCTTGTCCAATGTTTTGTAAAATGCAGTTATATGCCCCTCTTTCCAGCTATCCGAAAATTCTCCGCTTTCAAGCGAACTGTTGAAAATCTAATACAAAGTTGTTTTGATTATATCTGCCGATTCCTTTAATAATTTAGGATAGATTGGTGTCCGATCCTAGAGATTTTGACGGATTTAAATTTTTCAAAGCATCTAAACCTCTTTTTCAGTTATTTTAGTGTTAGTGAATGGATTTGACATACTGTAATCTTTTAGGACAGGTAATACAGCATTTGGTGGTTCGACTGTAAAAACGCTTGAGAAGAAACCACTAATACGTTTGCTATTTCGTGATCAGTTTCGGTTATTTCTCCTTTTTTAATGCGTAATTCCGAAATTCCGGTTTTTGTTGTTTTAGTTTTGGAGGCCGCGTTATTCCAAAATTTCTTGGGGTTGCTTTTCATTGTTTCGTTATATTTCTTTCAATATTCTGTTTACATTTACTAACAATTTTACTTTGTTTCTGGCTCTAAAATATTCAATATATTTCCCATCCTCTCTTGTCTCAATGTATCTTCACCAGATTTTGTGTTTCCGTTTTATTGCGCTGATGGTGTCCGTTTTTTCATCGTTGGCTGAATTTCTTCTGGTTTGTGGAGATCAATGGTGGATTGTATTAGTTTGCTGAAGATTTTATATTTTGAATTTGTGTCAATTGCGGTACTTAACGTCTCATTCCAGTCAATTGATAAATCGCTTCTGATTCGATCAAAATTTCCTTTGTTATAGTTATACTTGGTTGTTTTGCTGTTTTCATACTTTCTTCTACAATTGAAATGGAAAAATATTGTATCATGTTCACCTTTCCACAGCACACTGTTGACTTCTAGATTGCTTATCATGTATTGTTCATTTGTAAATACCAAATCGTATAAACGAGGTTCGTTTCCGCTTCTAATCTTGTTGGCTCCCCGATATGTTGAAAAAAAGAATGAATCCCTGATATACATTTGTCTTCCAAATGTGTTGCTTCCTGGGACACGATCCATCTGTTCCAATTAATATCTATTCAGATTAAAATCGCCTATAATTAATAAGTGTGAAGTAGTTATCTGTGCTATGCCAGCTAGTAACTTACATAGCTATAGATTATTTTCTTCAACACTGTTTGGACTTCTGTACAAACAGTCGATTGTTAGAATACATCCTTTATCAAGTTTAATTTTGATCCATAATCGTTAAATGTCTCGTTGATAGTTATATTTCCGTTGCTCTTAAATGTTGCGCAGTATAAAGAAGTATTCCCCGTTCTCCAGGTTTCTGGTTTATCTCTACATGGACGATATCAAAACCCTCTATATTTAGCTCCGATTTATCTATTGTGTACCTTGAGGTTTTCGGGAAAGCGTCAACTACCGCTATGATATCTACCTTTTCCTGAACAATTATACATTTAAGTTCATCTAGTTTGTTTGTTAGAATGTCTGCGTTTGTAAACATGCACCTTGTTGGAGCAATATTTTGTGTTTTCCCTTTGTTTACCGTTAATTCCGTTCTGATATTCTGAAACGTGTTTCCATATGCGGTTATTGTCCTCTTCTCTCTGCCTTTTCGTTAGAATTTATTACCCGGATGTCCTTATAACTTGCCTTGTTTTTCAGTCCACAATCCCAGAAGTTACAAAGGATACAAGCAAAGGTCTTGATTTTCTACAAGTTTTTTGGGGGTTTTCTCGTAGTTCCCGAGTCTAATAACATTGGCTTCATTGTCCCCGTACTGTAACCTGCATATTGCGAATTTACAAGTTCCGTCCCATCGGAGCGTGAAAGAATGTTCTCCTGTCTTACTCTTGCCCATTGACCGCGTTGATGGTACGATATCCTCACCATTTTTTACGGGTGTTCCCGGGTGGCGGCATACTGCACTATTATACCAATTCTCGCGCCCGTCGCCATCGATGACGTCACAATCGATTTGCGATCGATGATCTTTTAGCCTAGGAGTCATTGGGAAATATGGTGTGAACAATTTCCCCATCGCTCGTAGGAGGATACAATCTCAAGTTCACCTGCGCTTGCCTCTCGATTGTATCCACGTGCTCGAGATGAGAAAATTGTTTTCACGACAAACCCTGAAAACACAGTGTGATAATCTATAATTATCAAAAACATACTGGGTAAAAGTCGCTATCATAAGCATACATATAAAAACATACAAAGTAAGTGTAGTAACATTAAACATATACACACTGGATAAGTGTAATTTCCATTAACAGAGACACACTGGGTAAGTGTAGTAACCATTAACAGTTACACACTGGGTCAGTGTAGTAACCATTAACAGATACACACTGGTGTTAGTTTAGATACCATACACATATACATACTTACACACTGGGTAAATGTAGTAACAATTAACTTATACACACTGGGTAAGCGTAGTAACCATTAACGGATAGACACTCGGAAACACACTGAGTAAGTGTAGTTACCATTAACAGAGAAACACAGTTTAAATATTATTACTTAATACAGATGCACACATGTTTAGTTTATACACACAGGTTAAATGTGATAACTATCTACATAGACACACAGAGTTAGTGTTATAACTTACTACATATACACACAGAGTTAGTGTTATAACTTACTACATATACACATTGGGTAAGTGTTATAACTTACTACATATACACATTGGGTAAGTGTTATAACTTACTACATATACACAGTGGGCAAGTGTTATAACTTACTACATATACACAGTGGGCAAGTGTTATAACTTACTACATATACACACAGGTTAAATGTTATAACTAACTACAGATACACACAGGTTAAATGTTATAAATCACTTAATATATACACAGGGTAAGTGTTATAAGTTACTTCATAAACACACTTGGTAAGTGTTATAACTAACTACATATACACACAGAGTTAGTGTTATAACTTACTAGATATACAAACTGGGCAAGTGTTATAACTTACTTCATAAACACACAGAGTAAGTGTTATAACTAACTACATGATTATACACACAAAGTAAGTGTAATAACTTACTACATACACACACTGGATAGGTTTTATAACTTACTACATAAACACGCTGTGTAAGTGTTTTAACTAACTACATATACACACAGGTTAAATGTTATAACTAACTACATATACACACAGGTTAAATGTTATAAATCACTTAATATATACACAGGGTAAGTGTTATAAGTTACTTCATATGCACACAGGGTAAGTGTTATAACTTACTTCATATACACACTGGGTAAGTGCTATACATAACTACATAATTATACACACAGAGTAAGTGTAATAACTTACTACATATACACGCAGGGTAAGTGTTATAACTTACTTCATATACACACAGGGTAAGTGTTATAACTTACCACTTATACATGTACGTTGTAACTAACTACATATACACACAGGTTAAGTGTTATAACTACATTTCATACACATACACACAGGGTAAGTGTTAAAAACAAATTACAGATATACACAGAGTTAATGTTGTAACTAATTACAGATACACACTTATGAATAGGATCCCATTTGCGAATATCCTGTTTGAAGGAATATGAAGATGCTGATACACAATTGCACACAACTAATTGCCAGCTTAATTCAGCTGTGATTTCCAAAAGTCGTGTAATCAAGTGGTTTTATGCACGTTCCCTTCTTTTTCTGGCCACAAGCATCACATATGAGTCTTAGAAAGATGAAACAGTGGTACATGTAAGTTGCTGTGTATTTTAATTTTGGCATACTGCATGTACTACCAAATTATGTAGGTGCAATCACATGTGTGTCGTACGTTCATCTTACATCATACAACTATATCTGACTCCTTGGAGAGTAATGAACAGTTCGTCTTAAGGGAATTTATCAACGATAACGTGCATGTTCCAAAGTAACTTAAGCTACATCAAGGAAACAAACGGAAGCCATATTGGTTTTTTTATTTCTTCATTTGAAGCCTACCGGCTGCATGACTTCGGTATCGAAGTGTCCTTATCTGACCAAGATGATGGTAATGGACGTCTCAGGAAGGCCAAGCCCTGTCACTATCACGCAGGGGCCGGTATTGGAAACAGTGAGGAGCGAACCTTCCCTTGCACGGCAGGAGCGGTAGGACAACACGTGCGCATCTACAAGTCCAGTGACACGGTTGTAAATGATGTACTAACTCTGTGTGAGGTTGAAGTTTCAGGTCAGTTTTTTCTTCAAGCTGGATCTTCCGTAACAAAATAATATAAATTGAGTTGGCAGCATATTTCAGAACGTTTGGGGAATTATGAGTTTGTATGTATCATTGTGTATCGTTGACAATATCATATATTATGTATCAAGAGTGGAACGTTTCAGGACCAACACATTCTTTCTTTCTTCCGATGGAGACACAAAGTATAGCAGTATACAGTTATTCATGTCTTTTGATACACAAATGAAGCTGTATATCTAAGTTATTAGGAGAGTTGATCCCTAAACGGTTTCGACGTTTCAGGAACAGGCATAAAACACATGTTTTGTTAGCTGAAAAATGTTTTCAAAAACCTGTATCAGATCGTCTTAAAGGTTCCCGAGTAAAAGTTGCAGTCGATTTACAAAGCTAGTATCCTGCAGACGTTTTGCGGTCGTTCGGCATATTAAACTACGAAATGGTTCATTATGGTTTTAGAATAAGTTTATTGGAAAAAAACAACCAATATTGGTTTTTTACATAGCGTGGTAATAATCCCCGTTATCAACACTTTTAATTTCTTATGAAACTATTTATTTTTGGGTATTCAGTATATAGTTGACTTTACAATTGACTATTTAACAGTGGCACATTATACATAATTATGTAGTATATGCTGTATTTTACGTTTTGTAAATTTGCATTTGTCTTACAGGCTACAAATTGAACTGTGACGTGCAAAGTACACCATCACCGACCACCACGGACGTAACGACTCAGTCATCACCGACCACCACGAACGCAACGACTCAGTCAACACCGACCACCACGGACGTACCGACTCAGTCATCACCGACCACCACGGACGTACCGACTCAGTCATCACCGACCACCACGGACGTACCGACTCAGTCATCACCGACCACCACGGACGTACCGACTCAGTCATCACCGACCACCACGGACGTACCGACTCAGTCATCACCGACCACCACGGACGTACCGACTCAGTCATCACCGACCACC
>JAUMHH010200533.1:12478-28849 GCA_032359455.1 Chlamys rubida | reverse complement strand
GTTTATGATATATCTGTGTATGATGACTTAAGGTTGTGTTAATGAGATATATATGTTTGTTGTCTGAAAGTTGTGTTGATGATATATCTGTGTATGATGTCTTAAGGTTGTGTTTATGAGATATCTGTGTATGATGTCTGAAGGTTGTGTTTATGAGATATCTGTGTATGATGTCTGAAGGTTGTGTTTATGAGATATCTGTGTTTGTTGTCTTAAAATTGTGTTGATGATATATCTGTGTTTGGATATTGTGTTTATGAGACTTAAATTTGAATTTATGAGATATATGTATCTGAAGTTAAAGGTTGTATTTATGAGTTATCTATATGTAAAGTTAAGGGTGTATTTGTGAGATATCTCTCTGTATTGACTTAAAGGTGTATTTGTGAGAAATATGAGTGTTTTGACCAAGGGGTGTTTATGAGATATCGCTCTATATTGACCGAGGGTAGATTTGTGAGAGAGCTGTGGATGTTGAATAAAGTTTTTTTTTGATGAGATGTATTTCTGCATTGACTTAATGGTGTATTTGTGAGGTATCTCAATCTATTGACTTTGAGGTGTATGTTATGAGACATATGTGTATGTTGACTAAAGTTTGTAGTTGTGGGATACCCTTTAAATTCACTTAGTGGTGTATTTTATGAGATATCTGTTTATGTTGACTTAAGGGTATATATTTGTAAGATATGTGTGTTTGGTAATATAAGGATGTATATGTGATATATCTCTCTATATTGACTTACGTGTATATTTGTGAGATACCTGTGTTAACGTTAAGGTGTATGAGATACTATAAGATCTACCCCCTCGTGATACTGTGTCAATACCAAGATCTCTTTATTATAACACCTGATCATGAAATACCCTTAACTACTGATTTACTGTTATCTCGGCCTACAAATCTGTCCCAAGTACAGGAGTTCTACAACCATACCCAGTTAAACATAAACCTTCCTGTTTGACTACCCTAACGGTACTGTAGCCCATAGCATCATTTTGATCAACTGTCCAGACGAAAATAAATTTACCTCGAATTTTCATTATTTCGGCGTGACGACTTTTTTATGAAAACATTATATGATGTCATATCGGTTTAAATTAATTGATACAGTCTCCTTACCATGCTAATGTTTATTACAGAGCTTTTAAGCATACATATATGCCATTTCTTACGCCAGGTTATGTACGGTGAATGTTTTTTTCATGAACAAGTTTAATAACTAGTATTTCCTAGTCTAAAATGGCGTGCTCGCACCAGCAGACGACTTCCATACGTACACAACGTTACCCGGTAGATCCCTGAACAAACATAAAAATATATATGACTAGAACGTTAACTGTTTATGGAGAGTAGGATCAGAACGGCTGATAATGAGTTCAGTTATATTGAATCGGGTTTAGTGTGTATTTTGTAATCCTCAGAATACGGAAGTACTTCGGGCTAATGGAAAACCATGATTACCCTTTTTTATATAACTCGATCAATTTTACATAGTGTTCGTAATCATAATATGTAGAAACACAATATTCGGATACCAGATTCAACAAGCATACATTTCTACAGACTGCTGTAAGGAAGCAGGAATTTAGACAAGGACTAAAATTAGATCCCGATATCTCATCCGTCCGGTTCACCTTATTCTGTTATTTTCTCCCATCCGTCCCACCATAGCAATAAAAAGTATATAAACATTGAATTTGAAAAAGAAATTCTGTATACATGCAAAATTAATGCATATATATGCATACCTTAGCTACAAAAAAACGTTATGTAGCGTTTATTGTCGTGGTATGCTAATGACGTTAAGATGAACGCTTTCAATAGTTGAAACATAAAACACAACAATTTACTTCTTTCTTAACCAGAGTACCGGGAGGTTTAATGGAACAATCCAGCAAAGAATAGGAACAGTCACTAAATATTCGTCAAATAGTGGAACAGACAGTGAATCAGCTAACTTGATCTAGTCCTGTGAATGGTGTAAATAAAGGCTGTCTACAGAATACTATTAGTGTTTTAAACAAATATAACACTATTATTTTTAGTAGACTAGAGTTCTTCCTTGTCAAAATTTCAATTTCATGACTGTATGACTGAGCGTCAGTACACCGAGAATGGGCTTCACATTGGGGGAGTTGGCAAACATTTTAATAGCAATGCTGTCAACTTCCCTGTACAATATTTAGTACATGGAAGTTCTAGTCCCTCAACAAAGCCTGTATAAAAGTGGATTTTATTGTCCAGTCTGAAATTGAACTGAACAACCTTAAAAATGTCTACGCTACTTTTGATAATATTTTCCCCATATACTGCAATAGTGGTCATTTTCGCGGCGTGGAAATGTTGGCGTTTTTCGCGATGAGTAAGTTAGCGTGAAAACATCCACACGCAAATATTTATTTATAGATAATATAGATTATAGATACAGAGAATATAGATTTCAAAACTATTGAATACGCCAACATTTCAACACTGCGATACGTTTAAAGGTCACAACGCCAACATTTCCACAATACAGTATTTATTTCAGAATTTGAGCTTTATGATAGTTAAGATGCAAACTAGATTTCTTAGTGGAAGACAGGTGTACGTGCCATGCTGCTGTACAGTATACGTCTGTACACCATCCCCACTTACTGGCTTTGTATTGAGTATTAACATATATAATTCCTGTTTATGCTTAAATCAGGCAACGGAACCGACAGGAGTTAGCTTGCTCACAGTATATTAATTGAGGATTTTAAATTGCCTGGCATGTTTATACGTGTACCTTCTATTCGTTTATTATTATTATTATTTGCCAAAGTAATAAAACATCACATTGAATTGATTTGTAATAATGAAATCTCATCTGCCACTGATCTTTACATTCAGCATAAATGTATATAATACTTTATTCTGCCCGACGATTGTCACCGTAAGATGCATGTTAATCATCCACTAAGTGTTTGTCACGAGACAAGACTTTATAACGCCAGCACCTGTTTACACCGCGTGAAGATTGGCGCGATACAGCACGCTGATTACAGACATAATTAGGGGGAAAGTGGGCAGCAGGAGTTATATATATATCATTTAATATATGACTTGATATAAAAATAACCAATTTAATTATATAAATAAGAATCTATGTCGTGTAGGGTAATGTGTACCTGTAATATTATTCACGCCGGATAATCGTGACATAAAGGCGGTACGCACAGCTGTGACAAAGGTCGTACATGTTTAGGGTACATTAGAGCATGTCTCAAGGTAGTCACCAGTCACACGAGACGGGCTAGTATATCACATAGGCATTAGCATTCGTCATCGGTCATATATATGACACCTACCGTCCATATTTACACTGTCCGCTCTCACGTAACTTTCCTTTTCTAAGGAAATTCAGTCGCTATTTATTATAAGAAAATCACCCGATCAAACAGAGTCGACTAATTTTAGATTTCTTAAGTGCATGACGTCAGCCCTATTTACAATAGAGTGAGAAGTCAGTTAGTTCAGCACGACGTATTTTAATCTATTAAGTATCGCTCTTTCCTGCGCTTATGGAGACCGAAACAAAACAGCTCGACGCAAACAAATACCATCGGTAACCAAGGACGACCTCTGCAGTTCCTAGTGTCCATTTCACTGTGAGGTCATAAAGTCATGTGTTTATTATTCACTCGTTTATAAGAATATATATACAAATGTTGTCAACTTGCCACGTAAACATCCGTGTCGAGGAGCCTATCACTACACCTGTAGCCATACCACATATGCACGTTTTTGCACACCGTGTAAACTATATAACGATCGAGGCGTGCTTTATTGATTACTCTACCAAAGCATTGTCCTACTTTCTCACCTACTCGGCAAATAGGCATAAATAGTACGGGCCTTGGGACAGCCAATAACTAGACCAATAACCCATACCCTCACCCCATAACTAATAATCTGGATAACATATGTACGGGCCTCGGGACCAATTACCTCATCCTATAACTAATAATCCGGGTAACACATGTACGGGCCTTTAAACACGTAACAACCCGTCACCTAAAACACTACCTAATTATCAGGGTAACATATTTACAGGTCTCAGGACAGGCAATAACCCATTACCTCACCCTAAAGCTAATAATCAGGGAAACATATGTACGGGCCTTGGGACACGCAACAGCCCATCACCTAATTATCAGGGGAACATATGTACAGGTCTCAGGACACACAATAACCCATAATCTCACCATATAACTAATAATCAGAGTTACACATTAATGGGTTTCGGGACAGACAATAACCCATTACATCACCCTATAACTAATTATCAGTGTAACATATGTTTTGATAACAGTACATTGTATGTAACTTGGACCTAACAAGTCTTCCATCGCACCATGTGATCAAATCCACGACCCGCTTCTTAACGAATTCTTGTGACAAGGACATGTCTCGATTTGAAACCAGTCTAAACGAATTGTTTAATTTCACAACATGACGCATAAAGCACGTGTTTCGGCCATATTGGTGTCCTGTTAGACCTATAAGTATATCCCAAGACAGGAGGTCGGAGACTGGTGAAATCCTAGTAAATGTGACCCCGTCACTACAGCTTTTTGTCACGTGAAAGGAAATTCAGCATGTACTTGTATGGCAAAAAAAGAACATTACAATGATATGTTTAATGACAATAAACAATGTTAATGATATGCTATAATATTATGAAGTGAGAGTCAACAAAATGACCGACAACAGACTGTCAGACAACTCGAAGATAGAAGGACAGGCAACGGACAGATTACTGAAACATACACAGACAATAGCCTGGGAGACAACACATATAGATAGATGGAGAACAGAAAAAACCCAGAACGAAACAAGAAGACGTTGTCAGCGGTGCTGCTACAGAACATTCATCATTGCACAATGTCTTAAAATAGAACTCTGACTGTACATAGTCGTCATGTAGAACTGCGTAGAAACAAAAACATCAATCACATCATCAACTTTTCTCCATTATAGTGATTAATTCCGATACACACTGCAGGAAGGAACTTACTCCATTTGGGATTTTGCAGGCCAGTATGGTATATTAAACATGACAGGCACGCAAACGCCCCAACAAGTAAGGATTCAAAATCCGAGGTGTGGTCATTTTCATTCCATTGGGTTCCTTGTTTCATCCACTGCTGACTGGAAACACCGTCACGTATGTCCCAATAGACCATCAGACATAGCTACACCAAACACCGTGATAGTGAACATTAAATTATCACCGTATTAATTATAAAAATAACATGTTATGAATGAGGATAAAATAACACACCAGTGTAACACAAGTTAAAGCACACAGTCATGTAACTATACAGTCACTATTTAACTACTCACCTACTCGGTTATGAGGAAATATGTATATTTAAAAATGAATATCTGGCCACGTGCCTCTGCCAGTTATTCTCCCATAAAGCCAGCGTCGCTTTATCTGCGTAATTTAAATAATTGTTAGAAAGTAAAACACCCACGCATCGGTTACCACTGAATGGCCGTATTGGTGAACCACATATCCGACAACCTCTATCGATCGGGTGGTACGTACGGCTAAGCATTAATAAGAACAAACTTACTTAATCCACTCCGTGGCAGTGATATGTAAGAAATTCCCCAAATACGACGTGCTGTGATCAGATACATGGCCGTGGGTTTCTTTCAGGTATACAATCCCATTACAAATAAATCTATAAAGTAATTGACGTTATACACCCGAGTAACTAGAATGTTCCTCGAACCTCCCCTCACACGCCGGGTACTGGCAAGGCAATGATCACGCAAGACGTGTGTATTAAAGACAATATTTCCCGCCCAGAATAATGCTCCATATGTCACTTAAGGTCAAGTATAGTAGAATCCATTCACATGCTCGTGTGTGGGTGTGTCTAATGACGTCACATTCAAATTTGCTTTGTAAGCCGTCCACGTATGATGATATCAATGCTATTTATAGGTATTACATATTCTAACATGCCTGCTGTTATACATATTTTCGTTGAAAATTAAAAACTTGTGTATTTTAAAGCTGATTTGTTGTTTGTTAGTTAGTCCGTACCATCACCAGAACACGTGGATGTAGACTGTTACGGTGTATCTTGACCAGTAACCAGAGGGACTGTTACCGGATTCTGATTGGCTGGACATGTGGGTTTTCCCTGAAACAAGCCTAGTAACACAGTGCCACGCATAGCTATTTCGAAATATGTTTGATATGGCAAGCGTGACCGTCACTATACCATACATGTATATGTTTAGCCATGTGTTTTGTAGTAACAGCTAATCAATACTTGTATAAAGACGTCCACATACGTGTATATATAACACGTAGTAAGCAATACACACACACGCGGGCTGAACAGAAAGTAGAACAGCCTGAATCTGTACACCTGTACCACCGATAGGCGTGAGAGCCGGGGAACACGCGCTCGTTTACCTAATTGTCTTGACAGTATATAAATCATAACATTATTAACAAACTCGATACAGGGATAAATCATTTCTACACACAAGATGGTCAAAAATAGGATATCCTAATAAACAAACAAGCTGACGATAATACGAAAACATATTCAAAAGTTAACACACTCATAATGACTTCACCAAAAATCCTATATTAATTGTATATATTAATAAATTAATCGTGTAATATTGCTGTTGAATATTTTCATAAACAAGTTAATTCGTATACGACTAAATAGTATAGGAAGACACGTGGATAATAATCCGTGTATGCAAATAAGGCTTGGTGCATTTTTTTTACTGTGGTAAAGAAGGTTTGCTAATCTTACGGCGGACAAGTGGAAACACGAAACACATTATATACGCCACTATACCTAATTTAAATGTATTTATCTGACAAAGAAATATATCCTTTAATCTTACGACTTAATTAAACTTCTAACGAGAAGTTATTGATTCTGTGCGGTTATATGATCAATTTCTAAAAATAATATATGAATATGCAGATTGAGTTATTTCCATAAATATAGGAAAAAATTCGTCGTATTATTAGTCGTATTATTAGTCATATCATAGACAGTGTATCACCACCTTAAAAATATAAAATTTGAAAAAAAATGAATCTAAAATTAAAATTACCAATTGCTGTTAATAAGTAGTATGTAATGTAGTTCCATCACCACCTGTTTCAAACAATTTAGTATCAATATCTTAAGTTAGCCTAATCGATCAGATGATAGTTTAGTGAAGCCCTCCTCCTCCCCTTAAATACTTACAGAGATGACTGACGTCCTTTCCCGACAAGACCCTCCTTGAAAATAGCCCTGTATGTCCGCGCGTTGATTGGTTCTGTACTCAGCGACACCTAGGAGATTTTGGCGCGCTTTCAGTTTTACTTCTGCTTCCGGGTAATGGTAATCTCATTATCATTACACCAAGCTTGCTAAAACACACTACATGTACACACATCTACAGCTATAAAATAAACTGTCCTGTTCTATATCTAAGTGGGACGATGCAGACATCAACATTTATCAAAAACATATATATATATCAACAATTTATTACATTTCTTATTACATATTGTGTGTGTATTTATTGCTTTGATAATCAATATTTTCAATTTATTGAGCCAATTCATCCATTTCATTATTAACTTGGTAAATCTACATAACAAATATTATTCACTTGTTGATTTATATGGGTTTTTTTTGTGATAAAATAAATACAATTAACGAGTTCAAAATAAATTGCATTATAGTTGCTATTTAATACTCCTAAGTGATACCAATGATGATATAAAAATGGAACTGTATTCTATGTATTCTGACATTTCATATTCATTCTTATCACCATATGGCGTATATTTCACTAACTAACATGTAATAGGTTACTGTGATAGAAGTTGATCTATTGAATATCCTTATTATATGCCGTGCATAGATGTCACTTCCCCATTTGGAATGGTAAGGAAACGTTATATCACATACTACATATATTTCCCTGTGCAGGACATATTGAATAACGTTTTGATCAGCTGATATATGAACATGCAAACAATGAGTAGGATTCACAACATAGCTTTAATGGACAAATCGCTATGCACTCTCACCATAAGGACATAATTGATAATTATACACTGACAAGGAAATGTATTGGAATGTGATAAAATTACAAGAAAAAAATCTCTATATTTAATTTGTCGAAAACAAGTTAATAGCTGTAAAGATGAACAAAGTTGGACCATTAATTATCAAAGGGGAAAGCGGTGAATGATTATGTTCTAGTTCTCTACAATGTACCTATTACTTAAATATCGATTTGATTCGAAAGGTCAAGTGTTTATGATAACAAAAAACTGACATTGACAATGAATTAACATTGGTGAATTGGCGACAAACAATGTTAGGATTGATAACTGGAGACGAATTGTATCATGCAAAAAGGTTGTGCAGGTGAAAAAAACATAATTATGTAAGTATACAAAAAATGCCAGCAATGTATTGATAACTGTACCGAAGGAAATATCCACTTACCTCTCACTAGGCACACATACGCATACTTAACAGGTGGTGATATTGTATAGTTATAGAGAAATAGCTTGTTTTATAACAATGACCAGTCAATATTATTCACTTATGGAAAATGTATAGAAAAATCGACACATTACATAAACTATGAATATTATTCACTCTAGAGAAACGATAAATTCATCGCCCAGTCACATTTATCACCGATGTTGATCACTGAAGAGAAATGTATAGAAATATCGACCGGTCACATAAACCGCCAAAATCATTTTGGAGAATTTATAAAAACATTGACAAATCGCATAAGCCATAAAAGTCGATCACTTAAGAGAATTGTATTGTTTAAAACATCCACCAATCACAGTCAAAGTACTGTCTATAGAGAAATATATGGTAAATTGCATAAACCATCGATAAAATTCACAATAGAGAAATGTATTGTATAAACAATATCGACGAGTACCATCCATTTCCCCTGCTAGCCATTATAGAGAAACAGTTTGTATTAAAAATAAACCGTCATAAATGTTATATATAGAGAAATGAACTGTACATAAACTCCACCACTCATTTCAAAAATCAAAAGTATTTGGTTTAGGGAAATATATATCTTATTAAACAAAGATCACCCATGAAAACTACCAATATTATTCACTATAGAGAAATGTATGAAAACATGGACCAGACACATATATAAGACCAATGTTATTCACTTTAGAAAAACATTTTGTATTAAAATAAGACATCGACCAGACACATAAACATTCCATATAAATCCCATAGGGAAAGGTATAAAACCATCGACCAATAACATGCTGGCTATGTATTCACTACAGGGAATTATTTGGAAACATCGACCTGTCACATAAACAATGAATTGTTTTGACTTAGAGAAATGTTTGTATTAAAAGTCAATCAGTTACATAAACCATCAATGCTATTCACCATAGGGAAATATAGTGTATTAAACTAGCAGTCAGTCATTTGTATGCCTTCAATACAATGGACTAAAATGAATAAATTACATAAAATACCACTCACAGATATCATTACTACTATTGAGTATTGGGAATATGTTGTTTATTAAACATTTAGCATCATATACACAATCAATGCTACTAATCATAGGAAATACCAATCTCTGTCCAGTCATATAGACATCAATGGTGCTAGGAATTGATATTGTATAAAACATTATTGACTGTGTAAACAAAATATATTTTGTGAAAATATTGACCAGTCATATATATACCTTTCTTGTTGATGACTATATATAATTTGCCAAAACAATGTATCAGTCACACAACAATATCGCTTAATGACAACTAATAGGAAGACCTACAGCATCAGGGCAACGTAAGTCAATTAATCAATAGATATTGGAAGAAAGGAAACACCTGTTTGAAATTATTGTTTGTTAATACAGAGTCAAATAAAGTAAATATTTTACTCCATAATATAGTCATTTCGTCCGATTAGGACTTTTCAGTGTTATTAAGAGAGTGAGATATCCATGTCTAAACTGAATCATATGTAGAATACGGCGGAAAAGTTGTTTTTAATATTGTACCCAAACTATATATAAAAAAAGTTATATTGATCGATAAAACAAATCATGAATAAGGAAGATGACTAATGACCATAACAGGGAAATCATAGACAGTAAACGTAACATTGGACACATAGACTAGCTGTGAAATGACATTAAATCGAATAATAGTAAGGCGTTGTCATTATCCGGTTCGATTTGCATATCGTCATAATATGAAGTCATAGCGACAACTACAGACATATATTTATACAAGGATGTACAGAGTCCATTGCGAAATATTTCCCCTGTATTTATCACTCTGTGAAGAGTGTCATAGCATCGTACAGCACGGGGATTCACGTAATGTTTACAGGAAGGACAGCAGAGCCGTAACGCTAATTGAGTACCTTAAATAAACATGTACCAGACCTCTAGCTATGAGCTTACATGATATCAATCTCCCAGTTGCACTCATAATTTGATTGATTTTAAAAAGAGTTCCTCTTGAATTCACACTCCGTATTTATTTTAAATGTCTATTTTTATTAATATTACCACAATTTACCTGTTAAATTTAACCATACCCTGTCACGGACTGACAGCTCGAGATTTAAACGATGTACATGTGTTAGTTTTATACCTCAAGTCTATTCATGTAAAAGGTTTGTGCCGTGTCAAGATTAGTTTTTTACTTTTTATGTCATCGCTAGAAATCGTTAAGAAAAATATTGAGTCACCAACCCGCTGTTTTACTTGTCAAACGCTTGAACAAGTATATGTAAATAGTTATATATTTAGTTATGTCGTACTTCAGGAATACGTAATCCAATTAAACTCATCAGTAATATTCCGACATTACAAACATTTGAATATCTCGGAAAACTACTTATTTTGCCTACAGCTATACGAGTTAGACATTTTAAATAGAAAGTAGTAAAACGAGATATCAGAAATGCATTCAAATGTACGGAATATGTTACCAGCGACACGGAGTTTGTATTAATGAAAAACACTCACCGCATCTGAGTAACAACGTATTGGTCTTGTTTAGAACCGTTTGATTTGAATTCAAACTTACCTACTCGATATTCTCGGTCATGGGACAAACCTCTCGAGCAACAGCCTATCCAACCAATCAGTGACAGACTGGGCAAGGTTGTCCTGATGTATTTATATATCCCACAACAAATTTGTGAATGGGAAGGGCATGCTGATTATACTTACGCCCTACTATGAACATTGCAAAATCCTACCTATCTCTTCGTTTATACTACACTGTGGACTTAAACAACTCGAACGTCTGTAGCAACAGACTAAACATTACGGTATTGACTTTTTAAATAACTTTTAGATCGTGGTAGACCACCCTGGTGTTATCTCATGTAATAATCTCCTATATGTCTCTATATATAAATAAATAAATGAATCAGTGTTTTGAAATACGATGGGCTCGAATGATATGAAATCGAAGATCCCAATAGGGTAGACACAATATTTTTTTCACGCAATAGGATTAAATTCCTGAAATGTCGCTATTTGACGCTATCGCTAAACATACGTAATGAGTTGTTATCAAAATCGTTTTAATTCAGGATCAGTGCATCATGTTTAATTCCAACAGTGTACCATTACAACGTCACATGTATAATGAGATGACGTCATGACGGCATGATGGCGTGGTATTTTATGCCCCCTCCCATAGATAGAGGGACTGGGGGTACAGTTTCACCTATGTCCGTCCGGTCTCAAATCAATGTCACGACTCGATCGATCTATCTTAACAGATTTTTATTAGAATTTATACAAAGGTCAAGGATGAGAAAAACCTATGATGAAATCGTAATTAAGGGTCCTAAGGTCCAAGTCAAGGTCAAACTTCTGTGTATATGTCCATATTGCTATTTTGTCAACAAATTACCAACTTTCTAATTCGTTTGCTAAACTATGATTTTCAAAGTTTTTCGCAATGAATCCAACTTGATGTTATGAAACTCATTAAAGCTTGTTTTCTAATATTCTTATTAGGGATTTCCATTTCGGGGAAATCCCTATTGTTATTGTTATGTTTTTTCTTATTATTCTAGAATTCTAATATTCCTATAAATCGTTACATTTAAGCCTTTGCAAATCAAAACTCACTATTGCTTAGATCATTGGTGACCTTTATGCGTTCCTAGATCCGAAGAGGACACCACCGTGACACGTGACACAGTACAGTAACGTCTTACCCTCCGCATACCTGGATTCGCCCAACCTTTATATTTTGGATTTATAAGGTCTTTTCATTTGTTTCAATGTCTCTTTAGTTCTTATTCTTGTGTCAATCACAGGGCTGCCCCTTATTTCTTATCACAAGGGATCAATGAAGAATTGAATGGACTGGCTTCGACTGTCATACATAGGGCAGCTGTGTTTTATGGTTTCCAACCGTCTACCTGTGAAAATATTTGTAGTCAATCGTAAAAAGATAAAGTTCCAAATAAAGTATAATTATTTGGTAACAAAAACCGACATATTTTAGTTAAAATATTTAAATAAATGCACTTTTTGAATGGCGAAAAGATAAATAAAAAAAGCATTCGATAACGTAACAGTCTTGATTGGTAAAAAGAAAAAATGTCGGCGCACGATTCCATTAGAAACCCGCATTGATTAGCATATGGCGAAGTCTACTGTTTCAATTGGTAAGAAAAAGCTGGTAATACGGAATGTGAGAGGTATTTCAATTTACATTAGAGATACCACACCAAATAATCCCTTACTAGATGAATGTTTACCTTAATCGGTAGAGCACTGGACTAATGGTATCTACGCTGAATATGTGATCTCTATTACAATAACGCCCATCAAATGAAACACCAATCATAAAAATGTATCGTAATATATGTCATGAAAATATATATTGTAACTCAAAACTGCTACTAAAATCAACCTTTGGTCAAAAAATACAAAATATATACTAATATACCAACTTTGAAGCGAACTGTGTTACACTCATTACTCAAAATGTTATATCTAAAAATAATACAAACGTTGTATAGTTTGTTTTGATACTAATTGATTCAAATGTTGTATTTTTATAAGTTTAAATAGTACCAGTGTGCTTCCACCAAAACAACCTATCAGCATTTATACTTAGAACATATAGTTGGCTTTTTTGTTTAGCAAAACATTATATGCTTAAGTCTTAACTGAACAACATACTTGTGTATGTTGCTTTCCTTGATAAAAGAGCACACAAAGATTACAAAGCTTATAAAAGGATTCCGGTGTTTGGTACATGAAATAGAAATAGAAGACTGATTGAGGAATCTTGTAAAAAGGTAACCTAGTCAGAATGGCAAAATCTTACAAAGGTAGTACTTTAACAACAGAATATATTGCCTGTTAGTTTTAACCTAAAAGAGTATTTCATTCAGTTTAAACAGTGTTTGTACCAAAACCAGCCTTATCTGCCTAATTGAAATGTACATGTGCACCCTTGATCCCTGATGATTTCCATCGGCTTTGTGTGTCAATGGCGTGTTTTACTTTCTGTGTGGTATACTTTGTCTTTAAATTCCTTGTTGCTAAACAAGAGGATCCGGGTTTTCAGGAATATAGCGCATTCGTTCTATATACACCTATATACATGTACATGACTTTGTATGCTGTGTTTATAAATAGTTCAAATTAAATAAACAGCTACATGTATTGATCGTTCCTACAAACACAGGATCTTTATTATCAATTTGATAACTGCTCTTGTGAAGTAATGTATAATTTATACCACATACTTTTTAGACGCTTTTCAACAGAATCACTGTTAAACCTTTGTACATTATGTTTAGGTTTATAAAAAAAACTCTGGACATTATATTTTTGTTACAAAACCTCTGTACATTATGTTTAAGTTTATAAAACCTCTGGACATAATGTTTAAGTTTATAAGACCTCTGGACATTATGTTTAAGTTTATAAAACCTCTGTACATTATGTTTAAGTTTATAAAACCTCTGGACATAATGTACTGGTTTGTAAAATCTCTCGACATAATGTTTTACATGTAGCAACAAAACATCTTGCCAAAATATTACAAATTAACATAAAAAAATACATAAACAAAACGCAATTGAGGGAATATCAATTAAGTTCTAATTATTTGTTATATATGTATCAGCAAAATATTTTTTTTTAATATATAAATAAAAGTATGCACACATTTATTCTAAAATGAGGTTATCAGAGGACCTTTTTACCTAAACACATGTGTTGTACTTCTCTCAGTACAACTGACATTAGATTGATTGGCGTTCTACATCTCATATTCTGTTTTGCAATCAAATCAGTATGCAGGTATCATATTGACTATGAAATCGTTAAATGAGGAAAAGGGTTGACAAACAAATAGTTTATTTATCAACCTCCTTCCCGTTACATGTTATATTTGCGCATGCTAATCTGATGCGAATTTGCTATCACAATGTTCCTATCCATGCTGAGCTGGCACTGGTTGGAAATCACTGTGATATCTGTGTCACAAATTTATGTGACAACTGCCAGTGACAAGATCACGTGGAATGTAGAAAGTTGCATATTTTCGAACGAAACTACCTTATCCCTTCATGCTCAGCGTTTCGGGAGTATTTAATAAAGAAACCGTCATGAAAAGATTTCGCAAAAGAAGCAATTTATCAACATGTAATGACTGTTCTCTTGTAGAAAGATCTCTGGAGATTCGGAATTTAAAGCACTTATTTATAAAGTTTAGAAAGTCGATACTAAAAGCCAATCAGGGTTAGCTATTTTAATGCTCCATATGGCCGTTTCGTCCATTTGAACCTCGTCTGAGCAGTAAGAATTGTATATTGTTTTATTTTTAATCTATCAGGGGTATTTCACAACCGTGGCATTGTTTTGACTATCATAACCAAGCAACGTTCATGCATTCCCAGAACGAACGATGACCTGCTCAACAAAAAGGTTGGCTGTATGTTAGAACATTTCAAATTCCTCTTGATATTCTGGACGACAAATATTGGATCATATTTCGGAAACAATTGTTGATTTTCAATTTCCCTATAAATTGAAAAACGATACTGTTCATTGTGCTCGAACTTTAAGCGTTAAGTATAATAAGCAATGTTCTATAAGGAAGGAATGCTGCTTGGCATAGCAATATTCCACGTATACCAATCTGTCTGTCACAAATGAAGAAATGCAACGGATATTTGTTACCATCCCTCCGTCTATTAAAAACAAAATGACTCTTACAAGAACTCTAGCTTGAAATTTATTCAGTATGATACTTATTATTCGTTTTTGATCTTATATGTCATCAAATTGATTAAACCTATGAATATTCACAACTCATTTCTTCTGCCATCAAGCAACTTTGGTTATTATTTGAAATGTATTCGCTACGTACACCAACACAACTCAACTCATCAAAATATATTTGATATGCCAAATCAGAAGTAAGAATTGAGAACGATATATAACAATATGGTAGCCTTATTCATTTCATCAGGACTTCATTGTTCACGGGTTTGGCTAATACCCTACACGTATTTCTGGATTGTTCTTAAATGTATTTTCGTCAATCCGACACGAAGTACTCGTTAACTACGTCACCTATCCACGTGTACAGTAGTATACAGGTACATAAGGTCTATATATAGGACTGTCAAGTCTGGTGGAAAATTACCAATGCTCTCAAATACCAAATATAAGTATTTATTTAAGTTAACACTTGACGCTAAAAATATATTTATAGATATTGAATACGTTCATTATCCTCTTTAAATAATAACAAAAAGTGTAGCAATGTATCACACTTATTAACGTTATCCTTATAGAAACAGTCGGTTTAAATTCATACTTATAATAACAGTCGGTTGATACATACTACTCCAACAGCCAACCTCTACCAATCACAGTAAGTTCATCCATGGTTGTCTACATTTATAATATAATATACCTTTCATATCATATCCTAACAACTTCACTTTCTTACATGTTTTTAAGTCACAATTGAATTGGTACTCGGTAATCGCTTCTAAATGTCAAAGTTTCTATTTAGATGCGAAATAGACAAATGTATTATGTAGCCAAGGTTTGCCACCAGAGACGCTTTAATAGAAGCTGGGGATTATGACCTCATTGTGTCATTGTCTACTATAAATGACATAATCACTCTGTTCTACATCCTTCGGTTATGCTTAGGAGATATAATTATGCTCTTTCGTGTTCTTTCAGAAGCATTTTGTGTATTCTGCTTAAACTAAGTTCATGAGTGAACATCAAGCATAAAACCAAAGGCCATAGTTCCTAGGTAA
>JAUMHH010200533.1:0-12378 GCA_032359455.1 Chlamys rubida | reverse complement strand
ACAACAAACAAAAGTACATAGTTCCTAGGTAAACAACAAACAAAAGTACATAGTTCCTAGGTAAACAACAAACAAAAGTACATAGTTCCTAGGTAAACAACAAACAAAACACCAAGTTCCTATGTGATCTTCAACATATACATGTATCAAGTCCCGGAATGATCTTAAAGAATACACCAAACACACTATTACAAATATTAATGTAACAAGAGGCCCAAGGGCCTTAACGGTCATCTGAGTTATGTAATAGGTAGTTTTCCTTGTCGGGAGGTAAAGAGGAAATCTCCACGTAAAACAAGTTAAAAAAAACCCATCCAGTTAAATTATTGTGTTTTTGAGAAATATAATATCTATTGACATTAAACCGTTTTTCTCTTTGGGCAGCCCACGGAGAAGGTTAGGATCTTACTTTCAGATACCGAATAATAACAATTTCATCATAATTATTCCAACTAATTAAGTTTGAATTATCTCTTGCTAAAATGGACAAAATGTCAAAAGCGTTATTCACTAAATAAAATATAGTAAAATTTACCCCTTACCCAAGGCAGAGCAGATGACGTTTGGCTAACGAAATTTACTATTATTTAGGCTTAAACTTCCAAAGGATTTTTCGATCCATGAGGAGCATTTCATTCTAGTATATTTGAGTCTGAGGAAGAAGAGTTTTAACAGTTGTGTCATTTTCCCCGATTCGGCCCCGCTCCTCTGGTCCCAGGGGTGAGGCAGGATTTTATTTTCACTTACCATCTAATTTTGCTATCTCATCATAATTATTCCAATCACTTTTGAATAATTTCTTGCTGGGAATAGACAAAATATACCAAAAAGTGTTATTTCCCAATATGAAATATAGTAAACGTTACCCTTTCCTTAAAGGACAGTAGATGATCCAGGGGTATGGCATTTATAATTAAGTTAATGCTCCATCCAAGAAGAGTGTTTTATTCTGGTACATCTGAGTCTGAAGAAGAAAATTTATGAAAATTTAGCCTTTTTTCCCCAATTTCCACCCACACTTCTAGCCCATTGCACAGGGACCTGATAATTTGTTACAGCTATACTTGGACCTAAACTAAGGTGTTCAGAGTAATTTTACATGTTTTAGGGGTTTAGATAGACTTTCGCTAAAAATGACACCCCCCAATATATCGGCGAAGGGAGGAATCTCTCGATGTCGAAATGTCGACCCCACCTAACTTTCTTGTATAAAAAACAATATTTCTAGTTGATCTACGGGATAATGCTTAGTACCGTTGGAAAGTACCCGAGACTCGTGGTGTGAATGGCTGGAAGCGCAGCCATTTTTCGCTAAACCAACCAACACTGCATGTTTCGGCACGTGGCTGACGTCAATCTCATTAATATTAAAAAAAAAACAGGTTGACTGCGAAAAACATTGAAACTCTGAAATGACGTGTGTTTTTGGAGGAAACGGAGTTCATGTCCGCGGAAGTAGAATACATATTACGTGCATATAGGAGGTTTTTAAAAGAAAAAGTATCCATCTTTCCAACGGAATGGGTGATCCGAGGGCAATGCCACTTACAACCTCAGGACCTTTCCATTCATTAAGAATCTGATTGTATTACATCTAAGTCAAAGGGAGAAGATGATTGAAACTTCAGCCATTTCCCCTTTGTGTCCTGCACCTCCGGCCCCTGGGGCGAGGCAGGATATTGTTTTCTCATACTATCTAATTGCCATCTGATCACAATTATTCCCAACAGGTTTGAATGATTTCCTGCTAAATATGGACAAAATAAATCCAAAAGTGTTATTTCTCTAAATAAACTAAAGTAAACTTTTAACCATCCCCAGGAGAGAACGGATGACCATGGGTACTGAAAATTACTTTAGATAAAGGCTCTAATGACCTTTCCATCCGTGAAGAGAATCTGATTCTAGTACACCTGATTCTGGAGAAGAACAGTTTTGAATTAGCGGTTAATTCAGTCCTTTTGTGTCCCCGCCCTGGCCCCTGGGGTCGGGGCAGTAACCCCCAAATTTACGATTTGATAGACCTACCACCAATGGTGATTCTGACCAAGTTCGAAAACAAATTCCATTCACCGGTTCTTAAGAAGAAATAAAAAAAATATTATAATAAAGTTTACGGACGAAGCTCGGAGCACGACGCACGACGACGGACGAAAGGTTGTCACATTTGCATTTATCATACATCCATAACTCTAGTTTTTTATACGTTATATATTTAATAACACTTTCACCTGCAATTATTTACTCACAATATGATAATTTCTAAAAACTGTTTCAATTACAGGCGAGTTCAAATGCACGTAATTATATACAAACACGTGGTAAACATGTACATGTAATACTATGTCAACAATGATGAGAAAGTGTTTTATCAGTCTGACCTTGCTCATGTGTATGTAAAGTGATGGCAATATAACATCTGATCTACCATTTATCTCTAGTAGTGATAACGTTCAAAAGTTGGCTTATTAATGAGAAACGTGAACAAGATACTGACCTAGTTGGTTGGGAATGCTCTCTATTTCAGTAGTTTTTGACAAATATACATTTCTGAAAATGTATATAAATATGTAGTTACAATCAGATGAGGACATACTTAAAGGTGTAACAAAACGTGCATTGATAAAACATCGTTTGAAATATACTATCTAGCCAATAATGATACCAGCATTATTAGCTGTATTGTAAGCAGAAGTTCTAAACGACCTGCTTCCTTAAAAACATCAATCAATATACGGTAACTGATTGGTAACTCTATGATCTACTAAAATAGGAGGCACAAGTACAGTTTTGCGTGTAAAGAAAGGATACAGCATTCTTCTACCAGCAACACTATACCAGATAACAAATAGTATACCAGTTACCAGAAAACACTGTTCATATAATTCCCTCCAAGGCTTGACTTACTCACAAATAGTTTACACGTTACGATAAAACCATGTCATATAATTCCCTGCAAGAATTTACTTAATCACAATAATATACCAGTTACCAGAAAACATTGTTCATATCATTCCCTCCAAGAATTGACTTACTCACAATTGGTATACCAGTTTCCAGAAAGCACATGTTTATTTAACCCTCTGCTAGGTAACACTGAATCCTATTGAAAGTTGTCTGAGTACTGACATCCTATGTACATGTACGACTATATATTGCGTTATATGACCTGTCATATTTTAATAGTTTTATTTTGATTTCACAATAACAAAAATTGACAAAATAAACATGAACACAGAAAAACCGTTTGGGGTAGGAAAATAAATTCAAACTTTTGTTTATAATACCTGTCAAATACATAAACTATTCCGTGTCATACATTAGGATAATGTAACGTGTTTATGGCTATAATACATTGTAAAATTGATGTATTACATCAGAGAACCTGAACAAACATTCCCTGATACCCAGTGTAGCAGATACATTCTTGTTATCGATTACCAACTGCAGGGGTATATACATTAGTGATGAAGGAAGAAGGTATAGTATAAATAATGAACTGAATATGCACAAACTCATTTCATTAGCGTAAAATGCAAACTATGCGTGGAGACTTCAGGCTCAATAAAATCATGCGATAGTTTTGTAAAGAATGCATTAGTGATTTTTCTAAACTATAACTATATCTTTACACTCACATTTATTTAAATCGAAGCAGGACATACTTGTGTTGTACATCAACACTAGATCATGATGCATTAAATGTGCAAATGGTCTCAATGATTGGTGTAGTTCAAGATTTTATAAAATTAACCGAGTAAAAATGTCCATAGTAACGGAAGGTATACGTTTCTACAAAGAACCTTTTATTTTTGTTTTAACATAGAAACCTACACAAAGACATACAAGGAGCAATCTAAAATAAAATCGACCGAAAAAGGCAGCGCGCGCTACACGGCATTCCCGGAATTCCTTGTATTTAAAGATAACCCAGAATATAGTTCAGAACAAGTTTGGAAAAACCCTAGATGAGAGGAGTGCTGACTTGCAATGTGAGTGATTCGCTAGTGAGGGGTCGAGAATGAGAACAGTGAAGGAGTGGCACAGCGAACTGTCGGGCGTGGGAGGAGGAGGAGGCGGGTCTTATTGCTGGGCCACGGGAGTGACAGGGCGGCATATCGTCATTCACGCTTCCGTAAACAATGTACCTTTGTACTCAAATAATTGTAAAAGTTTATAACTTTACGGGAAAATGAGAGATCTGGATGTTTAATCGGAACCAGTGCTGAATTTTGCAAATAAAGCAAACATTTTTTATTTTTGACCTTATATGAAATGCAGTGCAGAACTAATTGCAAATAGGAACTAGTCAATTATTCAGAATTGAGCTTTTTTTTCTGAAAGCAAATGAAGTATTATTAAAATGATATAGCAATACGGTTGTGATAATTTCATCGTATATCAATGTACGCATTACGTTACATAGTACTGTCATATCCGTGAAACGGATTTATTTAAACTCATCTGTTATGAAGTCTGAAAGTATTCCGTGACATCTATAATGTACACTGTATAGGATATACATGTACCACTATAACTAGTATGTATGTTGTGCATGTACATGTACCATTATTATCGATATACACTATGTTTGGTGTGAGAGTACCATTGTAAGTCAACCATTAGACGTGATGTGCACTGTACTGTTAGTGTTGTATGCTGTACATGTCCACTATCATTGATGTACACTGTAACTATACCATTAGACGTGATGTGCACTATGTATGTTGTACATGTTCCTATATACATTATTTGCACTGTGCACGTTGTTCATGTGCATGTACCAATAGACGTGATTTACTATACCTTATTTGCACTGTGTATTTTGTACATGTACAACTATAACCGAATGTACATATTCACCACAATAAATTAGGTGCACTATTCATATTGTACAGCAATGTGTATTGTTAAGAAATATAAATAAATTATTTGTACACCTTTTATTTTTACAGCTGTAACTGATGGTTATTGCAAGTCAATTGAAACACATGGTTATATGACATCAATAGAATGTCAAAATAAATTAGTACATATTTCCTTTAACAGACAATGTGTTGGATCAATTTCCACTTGATTCAGCAAGGTATGGCTGTTAGGACGGTTATATACATGAAATTAGGACGTGTGATACACTTCATACAAACTCTAAAAATGTTTATTATATGCATAAAAAACTCAGCACACTGAAAAAGCAGAATCGCAGAAGAGGGAAGAGATGTACACTGATGAATTAAACGAATCCTTTGATATGGTATGGAAAAAATGCCTGTTATGCTTAATAGCTGGATACGACGTTGGTAGAAATAAAGTACATATATAGGCGCCTTCATCTGCAAAATTTTATCATATTGACTTTGAAGTAATTTGCTATCTTAAGGGACTTAAACAAGGGGAGAATTTAAGCCCCACTCTGTTTCATCTGTACAATCTTTTAAATAAGGAGAATAATAGGGAAGTATTCGTGTTTTTTATGTTGATCTGCTTATTCTTTCCGAAACGGCTAAAGGACTAATACATTGTATACCCTGATTCATACTGTAATAAATGAAAGATTTCTATAAATTCTTATTAACACGATTCATGCAAAATAGTAACGAAGGCAATACAGTGTTCAAACTTGAATCTTACAGCAATACCTTGGTTAAACATTCATAACTCAGCTGGTTATCTGTCTCTTTAAATAAACAGCCGTCTCATTAAAGCTTACTGCCTAATTTGCAAGTGAGAGACAACAAAAATTATAGCAAAATTTCCTAATATTGGCCTATTGTAAACTTTTGAAGTACTTGTTGAATGTAAAGCTGTTTTAACAAATAACTTGTGAACTGATTTATGGACCTACTAGTATATGAGAAATCGTTATATACTAAGGAAAGAGCAAGTAATAGCAATACCACATTACACAGATTTTCATTCATTGATACATTTAGGTAGATTGATTTGGTTTGCGCTATATCATTGATTGTATCTATTTTATCTTTAATGAGGTACAAACATATTACCTTCTAATTAAGGGGAACTTGAAAGGGAAAAAAGGTGCCTCGTTTTCCATTCGAAAAATATTCTTAGGAAGTCATTGATTCCTAGATTTAAATCTTATGATTTTTCTTTGTTTACCTAGGAATGCACCTTTGTTTTTTTAACCTAGGTTTACATTTTATGTTTCGTTACCTAGATATAAATTGTATTCTTTGTTTCCTAGGTGTACCTTAAATGCTTTCATCGCAAGGTATACCTCTTTGTTACCTATGTGTATCTTTAATTAACGCACTCGTTTGCTACTTTAAGTTCATGTTCGCAAATTCCAGATATTTTTTTACAGCATATTTCATTCCTGTCAGACAAGTGTCTATTTCTTGTTTATAAAATATTTACTATCAGTATTACTAATTTGCATAGGTTATTACTAAGTGTGTATTAACTAAACAATACAATCATGTTCACAGTTTACATTATACATGTACATGTAGTTATTGCAATAAAGATTTCTAGCCTAAAGGAAACTTTTGTTCGCCAAAAGAACCTAAAAAAATCAACGTTTCGTTTTTAAAAGGCCACTATTTCTGTGAGGTAGCATCCTGTTTATTATTAACTCTGCTATACTGGTTATAGTATCTACTCTCCTATCTACATGTGTACGTATTAACGTATACTTTACATATCTATATTTAGACATATACATGATGACTGTTTATTTATAAAGCAGTCATGATCATTGGAGTTGACGGGAGTAGCTTGCTCACAGTGTACACGAAGGATAACCTCGGATGTACGAATATGTACCTGTTCGTATATCATTTTACTTTTTGTGGTATTTGCCGCTATGCTTATTTTGTAATAACAAGAAAAGCAATAAATATATTAAATTTAATTGAATGCAATAGTGTTTATGACTGCAATTTATGTACACAATATTAATGTTTTAAAAAAGTCGAGTTCACGGTCTACTACTATATAATTGGATTCGGTACTGTTAAAGTGTATCAGAAATGAAGATTTGTGACAACATGATTACAATTATCACAGATAATGTGTATATATCTCATGTTTATTATATTTTTACCGGTGAAATATCGGGAATTATATTTTTAGTAAAAAAAATAATATCTTCACAATGCAGTGGAGATGTATACCAAATGTTATATCAATATCACTTTGTTGTTACACCTTTGCAACATGCATTACGTTTTTACATAACTACATAATTTATGTCATTTTTGGGCGCAAATATCACCATACAGTAGCAGCAGTTTCGCTGAGTAACCCACTCGCTCGAAATGGTGTTCTGACATTATGTACGGCGTGAGGTCATTAGACCCTGGATCAAATATAAGGCTACTTAATCCAGCGCTTTTTTGATGTAGCAATATTTGTGCTACGTGTTACATGCAAAATGTAGTAACTTCAAAATTTAATTGTTTTCCCGTGGTAAGCCATACACTTTTCACTCATATAGCAGAATATACCAATATATAGTCTGCCATAGTCATTAAATATATAGGGTGTTTAACGGGAAATTATCAAATATCCTGTTTGGTTTGATTTAGTTTGATACAAACGTATCTGCGTGTTAATACTAAAATCTATTTGATAATTATACATTAAATAAGCCGCGATATATCTAGTGTAGCGGCAGTGGCGATATACCAGCTACACATACTCTGTTCAGCCATTTCAAGTATGTGAAAAACAAAATGGTTATTTTCACTTTTCAATAAGAAGAAAGTGCAGTGGCTATAAATGGAATCTATTTGTTTAAATGGCACATAGTTTATTTTTCTCAGAAGGACCCTCTTCATTTTGTATAGATGGTTTAGATGATAAACTAGTTTACTGTTTATCGTAAGTATCCTGTAAATACCCTTACTAACAGAACATGCTACCGCTTAGATTGCGATAACTATAATACCAAGTACACACATCCGTTTTAAAGCTGAACTACGTCAGTTGTGATGACCTTAACTACGTCAGTTGTGATGACCTTAATTCGGCGAATAACACTGTTTTGCTACTGATATTGTGTGAATGCGAATTTCCAATTTCCGTTTCAAAATGTACCAAAAAACATGGAAAATACTCTTATTCCGAGAAGATTTAATCAATATGCTGAATAGTGTTATTAGGTAGTATTGCTTTGAAACAGTTAACGGATGACACCTCTATTGTAGCAGAGCTCAACACAATCAAGTATGATTGTTTTAGCAGTTTGGGTAAATCTCCACTGTCCACTGTCAAAAAGTAAGGTGCCAGTACATTTAATGGAATATATTTTCTGAAAAAAGATATAATTTCTTTACTGTTATTCATTCTACTCGACCTACGTTTGTATATGGCTCCTGCATTAATGCCCCAATCCTGATTGTTTTCTCCTGTCCTAAAGAGCTCACAAAAGAAGTCATTGAAGCGGAATTCAAGTTCTTTTGTCGGCATGTGTTAAACCGTTCCTCCGTTATATCTCTTCTTTCTTTATTCCCCAACGCGGTAATGATGACAGTATATAGTATTAGCACAAAAAAGACGTGCACGTGCTTTCCTGAGATTGGTTAAATATTCTGTCTTTAGCACCAAAATTTGATTTTGTTTCTACAAAATTGTTGACGCAGTTACTGTCCAATGTGGCAAATGCCCTTTGCTTCTCCGAAACCATTCATATGTTCTATTCAGGTCCACCAGTGTTGCTGTGCCAAATATTTTAAGTAGCCAACCCTTTTTCCAGTTCGACTGCCCACATAGATGGAGCATTCATTTTCCTGTTGTCAGTTAACGGAGTCCTACATCAGGTTGTCACGGGACTTGCGTGTCTGTGGCTAGCATGGTTATTAATTAAGCATAAACGGTTTTCAATAAGAAAACATACAGCCCTGTTTTATTTCTTTCCAGGAGGCAATATCAAACAAATATAAATCAAATATGTATGGAACCTTAACCTACGATCTCTATATATTTTGGACAAAGAGTACATTGACAACATCACAGAAACGCCGACAGGACTGTACTACAACATTGACACAGTGCTAACTACATCATCAATGATGCATTAGCAATTCAGTGTCAGAAGTACTAAGTATTGCTTGTACAGTACGTGGAAGCAGTTTTTCAGAACTCCAAATACAGGATGTTCCCAACAATTGAAGCATTAACAACAACTGGTATATTTATAAAGTGATGGTAGCCGCAGGTGAAACTCGTCAATTATCGATGACCCCAGAGGAGAGTATGGCGACATCACCTGGATCTGTCTGGTTCCTTAGATGCTGAGTTGGCAACATTCATTGACACCTCAGGTGTAAAAGTCCGCGTCATGACAACCATTGAGTACATTACAAAGTACAATGTAACACTTTGTACAAACCTTAATCAATGAATTCTTTGAAGTTGAACGGCGTAAAAGGACAATTCTAAACTAACTACAATAAACAAATCATATTACAATAATAAAAAGCTAATAGCAATGAGCCCCGGAATCCCCTAACCGTCGGGCCGAAACTATCCAGGGGCCTGTTCGTGTATGCGGAACAACCGGTTGACCGTTTATAAATGTAAGAATTTCGGGTATAAATCCTGGCGGACCTGCAAATGTTTATGCAGGCCTTGCAAGGCTTTGTCAAGGCTCGCCCGCAAGCAGCATCAGATTACTAGGTCCGACCTTATTTAATAAACGAACAACTGTGGTCCGACCGGTTTGACCATTTAAACGAAAACGGCCTTAATGTGCAGTGCACGTTTCCTTGTATACATGATTGCTGTACCATATCGTACATTTGTACTTCATTTACACTGAATATTTTTATGATTTATCATTTCGTTTACCTCATCTTCAATTTCTTAGTATATTGAATGTTAATTTGCCTTACATTTGATTATTATACTGTTTCATACTGTACGTCATATATACGCTGCAAAGTATTATTACACCATACACTGAGGCTCGTTTACTTTAATTTGTATTGTTTTATTCTATTGTGTGTCATTTACTGTATTATAAGTAAAGACCTTAAACCCTATTACATGGTATATATCATTATATTTGCCTTATATTCAATTCAACTTTATTATTTGCACATTTGTAATTACACATTTTATTGCAATAACGAATTTACATAACAATTGAGATACAAAAAACATGTCATCTATAAAATAAGCTCTCTCATACAGTTAAAGAGAATGTTTAATTAACAAGGCATGAGGCGAGTATTAATAACATATTAAATGAAGACAGAATCTTAAACACAGATTGATGCTAGAATAGTTTCATTCGGAAAATTGTGTAAATGCATTTTTTTCTAGAACAAATTACTTTTGTAAATCTGCGGTAGAATGATGTTATTAACAGTTATATCTTTTATTGCTGCACCTTAATGATTCAGTTTGCTTCAAATTTTCTGAGCGTACCCTATTATATGTCTTTTACCTTATATATCACATTTGTAACCCATTATACATGCGTGTCTTTTACCTTATATATCACATTTGTAACCCATTATACATGTGTCTTTTACCTTATATATCACATTTGTAACCCATTATACATGTATGTCTTTTACCTTATATATCACATTTGTAACCCATTATATGTCTTTTACCTAAAATATCATACATATGTAATTGTAACCAATTGTATATCATTTTTATTATATATAATACTGGTAACCTATTTTTATCATATACATTATATTATAATTGTAACCTATTGTGTATATCATATATCTTATATATCATAATTGAAACCTATTGTGTATCATTTACCTTATATATTATAGTGTAGCCTAATTTATATCATTATTATAATTGTAACCTATTGGGTATGGCAAATTCCTTATATATTATAAGTGTAACCTTTTGTATATGTTATACCTTATATATTATAGTGTAACCTTACATGTATTTATATCATTTACTTTAATTATTATAATTGTAACATATTGTGTATAGCAAAATATACCTTATATATTATAATTGTAACATTTTGTATATCAATTACCGTATATATTATAATTTATTTTATAAATTGCAAATGAATTAATGAAGGTAAAATTTTAATGAAACGTGTTTGGTAATATTATTAATCACGTAGTGAAACATTTATTGCCTTTCTATGAAACAGTCAAAAACATGTGTCCCTCTGTGCTGGTAACTAACAATATATAGTCATCACCTATGGACTTTTCAGGTCAATGGTTATTAACCACTGACCAATATTTTTGTTTTATTTTACCATAGGGAGGCATTAATTAACTACATATTAGTTTTGAAGATAGCATGCTAGTCGATCAAATGATCAATCAACTAATCGATCACAAATAACTAATATTGTTGTAATTGAAAGTTTCAAGTAGGTAAACATTTATCAGCATAACGTTATCGTAACGGTGTTCATACATGAATCCGTTGCTGTTATGGGTCGTTGATACGAAGGTCTGTAACTGGCATACTTTGTTCTTGACTCTCGCATCAATGCTTATGTTATCTACATTAAATCAATCTACAATGTATCGATACATTACAATTAACAACATCAAGCTACGTACCCATCAACCTTGGTTCCAGGAATCTTGACTCGGCCTTCAGAATCCCCAAAGGGGAAGCCCCTCTGCCATGTGAATAAGCCAGCTGACCAATCAACAGGCACTATTTCGTGGTTAAGCCGTATAAATAAACAAATAAAATAAGCAAATCATTACAATTATAAAAAGATTTTCCCTTGCCACGAAACTCAAATAACTCTAACTCTGGTTACAATCTCAACTGCATCTATACCATGTAGATTGATTTAATGTAAATAACAAACTATATTGTTCGTAGTGATATATGAATGTCTACGGAACTGTACTGCATGATGCGCGCGTTATCGCACCTATTAGGGGTTGTGTGCGCCTGTTATAAAATATTCAGCGGGTTTAGTTGGTGTGCGATTCGTGCTTTAGGAAGGTAGTAGGTGTACATGGAGAAGTCGTACACCAGGATGTGCCTGCAACTCTAATTAATTGATAGTCGTACCTTCAACCTCTTATTTAACGACCGCTGTTGGATCGATCAACACGATGTTATGCCGACATACCAACTATTTCTGCCGTAATTATATTGGGTACACAAACCAATATAAACGGAATCATTTAATCTTGTGTGCCGCGTCATTTGACTTGTATTAGAAGACTACCTTACATTGAGTGATCTAACTGACATTGAGTCATTTGACTTGTATTAGAAGACTACCTTACATTGAGTGATCTAACTGACATTGAGTCATTTGACTTGTATTAGAAGACTACCTTACATTGAGTGATCTAACTGACATTGAGTCATTTGACTTGTATTAGAAGACTACCTTACATTGAGTGATCTAACTGACATTGAGTCATTTGACTTGTATTAGAA
>JAUMHH010200522.1:0-11290 GCA_032359455.1 Chlamys rubida | reverse complement strand
ACAATGTGTGGGTCAGAGGTAATGTGTACACAATGTGTGGGTCAGAGGTAATGTGTACACAATGTGTGGGTCAGAGGTAATGTGTACACAATGTGTGGGTCAGAGGTAATGTGTACACAATGTGTGGGTCAGAGGCAATGTGTACACAATGTGTGGGTCAGAGGTAATGTGTACACAATGTGTGGGTCAGAGGTAATGTGTACACAATGGGTGGGTCAGAGGTAATGTGTACACAATGTGTGGGTCAGAGGTAATGTGTACACAATGTGTGGGTCAGAGGTCACTAAATGTGTACACAATGTGTGGGTCAGAGGTAATGTGTTTGATGAAGATCTATATTAAGAAAAAATGATCAAAATAGCAGAAGAAGTGTGTCAAAATTTTACAAGAAATATTGTCATTGTAAAGGGACCAATTTGGGCATGTGTGACATTTTGTACATCATCAAATTCTTAACGGCACGTAAGAAAATAAAATTTCATATTCCTTTTTTGTTTTATTTCTTTAACACTTTTCATGCTCTGAGTGTCGTATTAACGGAAAGTTGCTATGTAAGAAAAAAAAGAAACCCCAGTTTTATCGTGCTGATAAATAAAAGAGTGAAGGTTAGCAGCACAATTCCTTTAACATTACATATTATTACCAATCAACGACAGCAGATGGTGCTTCCTCCCACCATGGTTAAAACATTGCATTGATGTTAACATAATTGCAGACAAAGAGAATATACCACTTTTTCAAGAACGGAAAACTAGAGGATTTTTTTTTATTATAACAGTAATTGATATGCTTTAACAAATACCACTGGAGCCTTATTGGTGATAATGCTGCGGATCACTGCTGGGGTGTGATTCGCGGATTTACACAGTTTAGTACCGTCCTGATCACTGTGTAATGTGTCTGATTGCTGCGGATCATTGCTGGGGTGTGATTCGCGGATTTACACAGTTTAGTACCGTCCTGATCACTGTGTAATGTGTCTGATGCGTTACTGCAAAATTCATTCAACAGCTTTGTTAAAAAAAAGATAATCCATACTTCAATAGGGATAAGGACGCTATTCATTGCTGTGTATCCATCACCCATACACACCATCATCCCCACTTTTTCTCCGTGTTTCTCCACACTCTGCCATCTTTGATCGATTTCCAGATAACAAAACATGTTTGGTTTCAGCTAGAGATTTTTTCCCAGAGAATCGTTTAAGCTAGTGGATTTATGCATAGATTCTAGTATTGGAATATAGTAATCTAGCAATCTAGGACAGACAACACAAACAACAAATTAGACCAGTACATATTCCTCAGCTCTGGAGTAATACTGCTCTCTCTGGCTATTAACTGACCAGTACATGTTCCCAAATAGCTGTCTCTGGCAACTTATAACTGACCAGACATTTTCTTGAGCTTTGAAGTAATAGCAATCTCTGGCCATTAACAGACCCGTATATGTTCCAAATAGCTGTCTCTGGCAACTTACTGACCAGTACATTTACTTGAGCTTTGAAGTAATAGCTATCTCTGGCCAATTACTGACCCTTACACTGTACAAGTTCCTCAGCTTGATCTGGAAGATAGGTGTCCAGCTAATTGGCTTCATTGTCTACAACAAACCATGGCACTTTTCCTGATATTATTGAATGTAAAATTTACACTTTCAAAAAAAGGGATATAAAATTGTAATGAGGTCATTATTAATTGAATTTTTGAATTTGTTATTTATGCAAAACAAAGTCTGGTTTACATTGGCTAAATTTGTAATGAATTACAGTCAACCTTTCATGAATTGAACTTCAAAGATTCAAATGTCTTGATGTGTAGAACTTACAATAAGTTCAATCCCCCCCCCCTATACAACACTACTGAATTGTTCCATTTATGAATCAAACTTTTATGACTCAAATTTCTTGCTCTTTCGAAATACGATAAAGGTCCAAAATCGTATAGAAATCATTCAAAATTATAACTAATAAATTAAATAGAAGTTAAACATTTACCTGTACCAGGACATTGATATGTCTTGAGGTTTTAATACCTTAAGATGAAAACATGCAACAGTGAAAAAAGAATTTGTAATTATATTTTATAGATTTCAAATTAAATGTGCAGCCTTGTGTTCTTGTTACTAAAGGTGGCCAAGTGGTTAAGGCATCCGACTTCTGCTACCATTAGCCCTCCACCACTGGGTCACGGGTTCGAGACCTACATGGTGCAGTGCCAGGTGCTGGCTGTAGGTCGGTGGTTTTTATCTGGGAACTCTGATTTTCCTCCACCACCAAAACCTGGCACGTCCTTAAATGACCGTAGCTGTTAATAGGACGTAAAACACAAACAAACAAACTGTTACTAACAATCACATTCCGTCTTATGCAGTATATACAGAGTCTCAAAGATATTCAAATTTCAACATTTGTGATTCAAAGTCTCGATAAAACAAGATTTCCCTGATGGTCACACAAAGTTTGAAATATCGAAGTGTGACTATATGTAAATTTTAACTTTTGCCTGCGGACAAAGGCACCAGATCAAAGCAAAGACTCCTATTTCATTAAGTGTTAGTGTATAGTGAAACTGGGCTTGGTTGACCATTGGCAATCGGATAGCGCATTGGTAGAGCGTCTGTCTGGAGTTTGGAAGGTCTGGGTTCGAATCCTGGTCTAGCCATGTAATATTTCTTCTCCTGTTACAGTGGTGCCTGGCACCAACCCTTGTTTCAATTATTACTGGGTAAGTACTTGGCAAGAGGATATTAGAACCTGGGTTGTAAATAGTGTGGTCGTTGGGGGCAAAAACTTAGAAAAAGGAAAGAGAAATACAGCAGAACTGGACTGGGTCATTCGTTAGTGACCAGGTAGAGCTCAATTGTTAGAATTTAGAGTTTAGAGTTTAGAGTTCAGAAGGTTTGGGTTTGAATCCTGGACTGGCCATGTAATTCTCTGTTACATTAGTAAGTATAAATATAAAGGTTTTAGTCACTTTGTTTTGGTCCTATCTGTTCAAAACACTTGAAAGGAACACTTAATCCAAAGAGAGATCAAAGGAAAAAATTATTGCTGGATGCACTTAAACAATAATGGTAAATTCCAATCAATCTTCTCCACTATTTTGGTATTTAAATAATGAACAGTACATGTAAAAGGAAAATATTTATATAAACACTCCACTCATAGTCATTTTAGTCTCCTTTTAGGTACTTGTATATAACAAATGTATTTACCTATTGCAATGTCATCAATTTTTGTATAGAAATATGATTATTATGATGTCATTCTCTGTCAATTTTTGACCAGTATGAGGTGTCATCTGTTTTTGATAGAGAGGGGTATCAATGATGGGTCTGTAGAGTTATATAGGGTGAAGTGTATGTAGATCTATGATGAAAGATCCCCCCATAGACAGACAAGTGAGTAAGGCTATTGCGGCCTCCCATAGAGATACATCAACTGGCTATCAGTGATAAGAGGTAGGGCTGGAAGGTGTACAGTGTTTATTTATGTGGCGGTTGAAGGCCTTATTTTCCATTAGTATCAATAAATCCATTTCACTGGCCACTACACCACACAAACACATTGGTCAGCAGCCTGCCTCTGATCACTCGCTCCATCTGACCACAGCAGGAAATTAGCTTTACATGTTGTCATTCTAATGGTAACAATTTGCTGGTCAATGCTTGGGTGTGGACAGGGACACTGGAGGACATTCAACCAGTACTGGAGTAGACTTATTGGCAGCATTAGCATCTATCAATTCACAGTAAATGTGCACATTTATCATCAGGTTCTACACATTTATCATCAGGTTCTACACATTTATCATCAGGTACTACACATTTATCATCAGGCTCTACACATTTATCATCAGGTCGTACACATTTATCATCAAGTCATACACATTTATCATCAGGCTCTACACATTTATCATCAGGTTCTACACATTTATCATCAGGTTCTACACATTTATCATCAAGTCATACACTTTTATCATCAGGTTGTAAGCATTTACCAACAAATAGTATGTATTTTTTGTTAAGTCGTACACATTTATCAAGTCAAACACATTTATCATCAAGTCAAACACATTTATCATCAAGTCGTACACATTTATCATCAAGTCATACACATTTATCATCAAGTCATACACTTTTATCATCAAGTCATACACATTTATCATCAAGTCATACACTTTTATCATCAAGTCATACACTTTTATCATAAATTCATACACATTTAACAACTCATATACATTTATCACCAAGTCATACACATTTATCACCAAGTCATACACATTTATCACCAAGTCATACACATTTATCACCAATTCATACACTTTTATCATCAAGTCATACACATTTATCATCAAGTCATACACTTTTATCATCAAGTCATACACATTTAACAACTCATATACATTTGTCATCAGTTCAAAAATACATAAACCACCAAATTGTTCTAACTATTATAAATAAATCTTTCATACAAAGAATACCTATATTGTAATAAGAAATTAACAAGTAGTGTGTATCGTCTGTGGTATTAAAGCAGGCCTGTCAACTTTGGCATTTATTCGTAGAATCCTGACATTTATGTTTGTCTTGTGGCCTCTGTTTAATCTTCCAGACCTCAGGTCTCCCACAACATTAAGGAAACATCTTATGTAGACAGCCAAATGGCTTTACCTTGTCCCTCTGAGAAGCACTTCTTCTATATTCCTTTGGGTTGTTTTTTTCTGTGAAAATTGAATTTTTTTTAAGTTAGGATTGGTTTTTTCAGACTTAATCCATTTTATTGATCAAAGGTAATCAGTTTGTTTCAGTTGAATAGTAATGATACATTAGGAGTGAAGCGTGATCATGAATGTGTCTGCTTGATGACTAGTGCATGTTAACGTCTCCAGTTTCTGGTATTTACTGCGGTATGTATAGGTTGACAGTGGTATAGATTGGTTTACAGTGATAAGAATTTTTCCACTGGTATGTATTGGTATACAGTGATAAGTTACTGTAAACATACCTATTTTGGTGTACTCCAATCTTAGCACATTATAAAATTTAACAGGTTAGTGCATTGATGATTTGACACACAAACCGTTTATGGAATAGAAAAACTATACACAGAAACCTCTAATAGTGCAACCATTATTTAGCACAGTATTAAACATGCAGAATTTGATAAAATAAGATCCTCACTAAAATGTGTAGGTTACCAGTAGCTGTGGGCTGACTGTAGATATATAGATCACTATCATACACCCATATTGCCGCCAGGAACAAATGTTCTGCCCATTATTATTGACGACTTTGGTCGGAATTCATGAATATGGAAGTATTTTTAAACTGCAGATATCAGGTGAGGCTGCAGCTGTGCAGTTATTTGTAATAGATGAGATTTATACAGATTGCTTACCACATTCTCAATACTCAAATTCATCATTTCACATATATTTTTTACTTTAAATTGATTAAATTTTATATTTTATGTGGGCAGTCTGTTGCAATGTGACACTTTGTTGGGTTGATTGATTTAAAAATGAGCTAACAGCTGCTGATCCCAACAGCTCTGGACCTATTCACTTACACATGCTGACAGCTCCGAAGCTATATTCACTTTCAGTCTCATAAGCCTGTGATGTTGATGGCTTGTAAAATGGTATAATTTGTGTGATATTTAAGTAAGCTGATGTTTTTATGGGAAAATAGGATTTTAAATTTGATTTTTATGTGACACATCCATAACACTTGTCCCCAGGTTTTAATTTCAGCGTAACAAAGGCTTGTTTTATGAATCTCGTATGAACAGTAAAATGATTAAAAGACAAAATTTGCATTATACATTTTAGTTTTTTTTTTATTTCTGAGAGAGTTACCTCCCATAACGTTAACATTGTTAAAGTTTCCTTTGTCTACGCATTCAAATGTATCATCAATTCATCTATAATATCCAATTAGCATAAATTATTTCAGTTTCCTTTAATGGAACTCTTTAGTGTTAAAATGACACTTTTTAACACAAATTTTTTATTATTTAGTATGGTAGAGTAAAACCTCATTATAATGCCATCATTTGTCTAGAATATTTTGGCATTATAGAGGGGTTTGGTGATAAATTGAAGGAAACATATAAAGGAATTCTTAAGAAAAAGGGAAAATGGACCATGAAATATATTGGTAGTAAGCGGGTTGGCAAATGAATCGAGGGGCATTATATGGAGGTTTTACTGTAAATGTTTACCTAGATACCGTGTGTATGGAACTCTTCAGTGTTTAATACATTGTTTTGTATGATATATGTTAAAATTAACCTAGGTACTTCAGCATCTTTGATATCCTGATCCTCTAACTCAGTGCCAACAGAGAGTGTGTGCTGTGTCGGAGTGCACTAAGTACATTTACACCATTACAAATCAGCTTAAGTAACATCACACACACATAAATGATTACATTCCTGGTAACAATTACCTAATCAAAACAACATTTTGGACTCATTGCTTAAAATCATATCACAAGAAGAGAAGAACATTAGTAAATACATCCACAAGAAGCATAACATAACACATATGCTAAAACCAGTAGCTATAAAAGACAAGAACAATTAGCTAAACACACACACTAGACCAAAAGTTAACACACACACTCTAGAACCATTAGCTAACTAACACACTAGAACCATTAGCTGACACACACACTAGAACCAAAAGTTAACACACACACTAGAACCATTAGCCGACACACACACTCTAGAACCATTAGCTAGCTAACACACTAGAACCATTAGCTGACACACACACTAGAACCATTAGCTGACACACACACTAGAACCATTAGCTGACACACACACTAGAACCATTAGCTAGCACATACACTACAACCATTAGCTGACACATACACTACAACCATTAGCTATCAAATACCAGGACAATAAGCCTGAATTAGTTATGAGATTGAAAGTCATAGGAGAAAATATATGAAGATTAAAAATAAATAACTTTTAATTGTTATCAGAGTAAGCTAAATTTCTTTACAATGTTCAAGCTGAGGAGGATGACAGCTACTTGAACAAACAAGACATTTTGCTTGGCAGGGATGATAGATTAACAGACAGAGGCTTGGTCAGTTGTTGGCTTGTTGGGAGAGGGGATTATCTTATCAAGTAGACGGGAGGTATACTTAGTTTGTGTGGTAGACTGCTGTGTGAGTGTTGGAATCAGAACTGGTACTTTCACCTGTGATAACATCCAGGACTACCCCCAAGTTATCGCACAGAAACCATTTATACCAGTGACCAAGTCAGGGTGCCCTATTAGCCCCACTGAGCTTGGTAGGGGTTGGTTGGTAGGGGTTGGTTGGTAGGGTTGGTTGGTAGGGGTCGGTTGGTAGGGGTCGAATTACTGGCCAGCTGGTGCTCATTTAAGGATTATGTCTGTGGTCACTTCAGAGCTTCCTTCTTATATATAACATACAGATTCTGTATATCCTGTCCCTGACTATCTCCTGGTCCCTGGTCCCTGACTATCTCCTGGTCCCTGACTCTTTCCTGTTCCTGACTACCTCATGGTCCCTGACTATCCCCTGGTCACTGGTCCCTAACAATCTCCTGGTCCCTGGTCCCTGACTATCTCCTGGTCCCTGGTCCCTAGTCCCTGACTACCTCCTGGTCCCTGGTCCCTGGTCCCTGGTCCCTTGTCCCTAGTCCCTGACTACCTCCTGGTCACTGGTCCCTAGTCCCTGACTACCTCCTGGTCCCTGACTACCTCCTGGTCCCTGACTACCTCCTGGTCCCTGACTACCTCCTGGTTCCTGACTACCTCATGGTCATTGGTCCCTTGTCCCTAATCCCTGACTACCTCATGGTCATTGGTCCCTTGTCCCTAATCCCTGACTACCTCCTGGTCACTGGTCCCTAGTCCCTGACTATCTCCTGGTCATTGGTCCCTTGTCCCTAAACCCTGACTACCTCCTGGTCACTGGTTCCTAGTCCCTGACTATCTCCTGGTCCCTGACTATCTCCTGGTCCCTGACTACCTCATGGTCCCTGACTATCTCCTGGTCACTGGTCCCTAGTCCCTGACTACCTCCTGGTCCCTGACTATCTCCTGGTCCCTGACTACCTCCTGGTCCCTGGTCCCTAGTCCCTGACTACCTCCTGGTCACTGATACCTAACAATCTCCTGGTCCCTGACTACCTCCTAGTCCCTCAGGCCCCTGACTACCTCCTGGTCCCTGGTCCCTAGTCCATAGTCCCTGACTACCTCCTGGTCACTGGTAGCTAACAATCTCCTGGTCCCAGGTCCTTAGTTCCTGGTCCTACACATATACAACTAAAGGACTGGACTAGACAGACTATCATACTGTATATAAATAGTGTGTTACACTATAAAGTGCCATTGATAAAGTTGATAAAATCACTAATTCGAGCTGGATAGGACAATGGTATGATGAGGGTAATAGCTCAGTGTGTTAGTATGTACGGTGGTGACAGATGCTGTTAAGAACAGATTATTGATGAAATATTGGAGGCACGTGTCAGGTGTGGATACCAGGACAAACACCTGTAGGCCACCTTTTACACAGACAACGACTGTCACCAAATACACAAGGAAATAAAGAATCAGAATCAGACATGGGGATGGAAACCAAACCTGTGGCCTAGAATTGAGACCTTAGTACAGAACATTAGCTGCCTGATGGTGCAGTGAGAGGGCCTGAAGTCCATCCTCTATACCACCACCACCTGTAGCTCGGCTCTATCTGACAGCAGCCTCCACAGGGTGTGTTCACAGCAGTGCAAATCCTAGTGTTAAAACGGAATTAGGGAGCAAACAATGTGTGAGAGATTTTAATTAGTGGATTTTATAGGTCAGGGGTCGCTCATTATTGCACCTGAACAAAGAGAACACTGGGTGCAGATCCTCTAACAGTAACCAGGCCTCTGGCCTCTGTACGGACTCTGTATTAACTCTCCCTAATGGAACCTATTGAGGTGCAGTGATTTGATAGGTGTGCTTTACCCAGGCAGTCTGGAGTTGTACATGCAGATGATTAGACGATTAGGAGGAACTGAGGAGGTCTATAGATGAGAGAGAGGAAGATAATGTTTAGGACCACAATAAACACCGTGATGAAGTACCACATGTAGATAGGTGGTATTACAGGGTATAACAATCCTACCCTCCAGGGAGTCGGGGAGTTGACCTCTTAACACTGCAACACATGCCCAGTCTCTGGACAACAGACTGTGAAACCTGTTTGTATAGGTCTAAAGACAAGTCCATTACTGTGGTGATATTCCTGTGTCCAACCTGTTACATCTCCAGCTCTCAATGGAGAGCCTGATTGTATATGGCTGAGTGTACAGACTATATTGGTAAACCTGATTCTGATGCTGAAACCTGAAATGCCATGTGTGAACATTGCTACAGTGTGTAACAGCATCTGGTGAAGTGTCTGTCAGTTGTCCAACTGTGGGTATTGCTTGTGTGTGCCACTGGGTGACTGCTGCCACAATAGACATGTCCTGCCACCAGCACAGCCGCCGAGTGTCGCCGAGTGTCCTGTAAGGTGGTGATTACTATGTAGCCAGTGTCCTGTCACACCAGTCGGCTGGACGATCACATGTGTACAGAATACAAACATCTACAGGTCTATCCAGCTCACGTAAAACAATCGGGGGGACAGTCGTAGGCTGGATTTCTGTCACACAATTCCTGTGTCATCCCCATTATCATTGTACCATATGTCAGCATCCAGCGCAACAATTGTGATGTAGCATTCGTTGTGTGACTGACGTTTGTGATGTAACATGCGTCGAGTGACCATGACGTTTGTAACATGATGTTTATAATCGTGATGTTAAAATCTGTGCTGTGTGCATAACGTGGACATGTGCATGTTTCCAACATGACAACTTAATTGTCCTTTGATGACACAGATTTACTGTGTTTTGAAATACGGATTAGTTGTGTCGTAAAACCAATAAAGGAAAGTGAAGCAAGTGTTGCTTCTTCATATGTGGATCTTAAGATGAGACGCCAGGATACTAACTCAAGCTCTGCTTCCTTCAAGGTATGGCCTATAAGTGTTTGTTACATCATATCAAAGAGTTATGTAATTATATAGGTGTTTGTTGATCAATTCAAACAGTTGTAGCATCAAGAAATTTAACTGCCATATCTAGGTGTTTGTTACATCAAATTGAACAAGAATGTCAACTAGTTTGTTATCTCAAATTTGACTGTTACATCAAGGTGTATATTATATCAAATTTGACAATTACATCAAGGTGTTTATTATATCTAATTTGACAGTTACATCAAGGTGTTTATTATAATAAACTTTACAGTTATATAAAAGTGTTTATTATATCAAATTTGACAGTTACATCAAGGTGTCTATTATAATAAACTTTACAGTTATATAAAAGTGTTTATTATATCAAACTTGATAGTTACATCAAGGTGTTTATTATTACAAATTTGACAGTTATATAAAAGTGTTAATTATATCAAATTTGACAGTTATATAAAAGTGTTTATTATATCAAATTTGACAGTTATATAAAAAAGTTTATTATATCAAAGTTGATAGTTACATCAAGGTGTTTATTATTACAAATTTGACAGTTATATAAAAGTGTTAATTATATCAAACTTGACAGTTATATAAAAGTATTTATTATATCAAACTTGATAGTTACATCCAGGTGTTTATTATATCAAATTTGACAGTTACATCAAGGTGTTTATTATAATAAACTTGACAGTAACATCAAGGTGTTTATTATATCAAATTTGACTGTTACATCAAGGTGTTTATTATATCAAACTTGACAGTAACATCAAGGTGTTTATTATATCAAATTTAATTGTTACATCAAGGTGTTTATTATATCAAACTTGACAGTTACATCAAGGTGTTTATTATATTTAATTTGACAGTTACATAAAAGTGTTTACTCATAAAAGTGTTTACTATATCAAACTTGACAGTTACATCAAAGTGTTTATTATATCAAACTTGACAGTTACATCAAGGTGTTTATTATATCAAACTTGATAGTTACATCCAGGTGTTTATTATATCAAACTTGACAGTTACATCAAGGTGTTTATTATATCAAATTTGACAGTTACATCAAGGTGTTTATTATATCAAACTTGACAGTTACATCAAGGTGTTTATTATAATAAACTTGACAGTTACATCAAGGTGTTTATTATAATAAACTTGACAGTAACATCAAGGTGTTTATTATATCAAATTTAATTGTTACATCAAGGTGTTTATTATATCAAACTTG